>CM052312.1:2787150-2889238 GCA_028455605.1 Lasioglossum malachurum
GTGCGCCGAAAACATTAATGAAAAGTTTATCCTTAGGTTGCGAGATCGAGACGCGACAAATACACATTTTATAAAATTTCCTAATAATCCACGACACTGATAAATGCTTTTAAAAATTAATAACACATCTAGCTGACAACGTGCGCCGGCCGAATGGGTTGAACAGTTTACAAAATATCCTCTTATCGCACGATATTCAATGTCCATTATCATATCCAACATCAATTAGGTAGAACATTATAGTGTCAGATTACCCGTAGATTATTCACAGTGTGTAATCGTAGTCGTCTTATGTCGCCGTTCGAAATCATTGAAAACCCGTTGCATTTCCCACACCCACCTGTATCCATTACTCCCAGGTGAAATCTCTGTTCTGCACGAATAGAAATCGTCTCTAGGCGTTCGTAGTTTTCGCAGCGCTGTCTCTATAGTACGAAAATCGTAGGATAATGATTTATAATGAAGATGCAGCGCTTCCACCGACGTGTTTACGCCGCGTTATTCGCAGCGCTCGCGTTAATCATTGTTACATCGGCTGTATGCAAATCGCGCGCTGATTTCGCGATTGTCGGTCGTCGATTACTCAAAGGGCTTTCCCCGGCGAAGTGTAGGTACATTGCAGACGTATTATTACGCGGTTCAACTACGCGCACACCGCCCTTATTCTGCAGCCTTCTGTTCGATATGCGAGCGTTGATAAAAGTTTTAATCGTGACACGTAGACGCGTCACTCGATATTTCTGCCCGCGAACTTTTCACTTTTCTCGCAAATCGGTTTACATGGGTAAAATTCTGTAATTAAATTCTTGTAAAATAATCTCGCCCGTAAAATATCAGACGTATATCCATGAAGATCGTACATCATCACATCCAACATATCCATTTACAATGTATAAAGATTCTATACGATATATATTTAAGCGTTTACGGCAAATCAGGGACTGTCTAAAGTGCTCTAGAGCTTACTTTACGTTCCACGGTCCGCCATTGAAATTCTCGAAGCACGGAGCAGTCAATCCTCGAATCGAACTCGATTATAGTTCTCCATCTAGCGGTTGCCAAGTGGTCGACGAAGATCAGAATTCAAATGGAAACACATGATGAATCTAGAAAATATAAATTTGATTAAAAACTCTTGAAAATTTGTTTGGGATTTGTGAAGTCTGACTGAAACAATGGGTCGCGCATCGCGGTGGTGTCTTGTTTCGCGCGAGGCTAAATAATTTCCTCGTCGGGGTCGTGCTGGTTCAATGTTTCCTCGAGGAAAATGGCCATTCCGCTCTCTTTTTTGCGAAAGGGAGCACGAGGCCGGTGATTTTTCAAAGGCTGAGGGAAACGCGACACGTTATTCTGCTTGGGAACCGCTTGCCCACGGGGAAAGCCAGCTTTTCCGCAACGTTACACGACGCGCATCCCGTGCATACGTAAACAGCCGGCAGCCGTATCCTCGGGAGCTTCTCCCCGTGTTGTCCTTTCGTTCCGTTTGCAATTAATCATCGTCACAGCAAACGTCTCACCTTCCTCCCAAGATTAGCCACGCGGAAAGACATTCACGAAATTCGGTAGGTGGTGCACGCTTCAAAAATGACAATTAAAGAACGTCTGTAAAATTTTTACCGTATATCTCGACCAGAATTCAAAGACCCAAAGATACACTGGTGGTCAAAATGATGAGGCACCTCAAGGTTTTTAGCAATGAACATTCATCTGTACATATAATAAGTATATACACGTAGAAAGTGAATATACAACAAAATAAGGTACTAACTTTTATGTAATATCTCATATGTAATGTCTCAAATATAAATTATTTTATTTTTTAAAATTACTGTATCAAATAAAATATTTTATTTTCAAAACTGTACGCATACTTTAAAATATATAGGATTATTTACTATTTAGAATACTACTTTCCCTAGAGCTCTCTGGCGAACAGTATACTATGCACAGCTGCATTATCTTGCTGAAATAAATATAAATATGTTCCAATTTGCTCTTTAATAAAATTTAAGTAGCCAGCACTACTCATACGGCCTTGAATAAATTTTACTTCTGAGAGTGTGTGTACAACGTTGCCTTATCATTTTGACCACCAGTATAAATACGCTGAAATTAATTCGGATTTTTAAGTTGGAAATTCTCGTGATAAAAAATCTTTTTTGAAAATGGAAAATCAGAGAATTTCAAGCAAGTCAAACATCCCTCGGTTTCGACCAGTGAGAAACATAGCTCGTGAAGCAATTTTGAAAAAAATTCCCACTCCGCCGGTTGCTGTTGTTTTAAAGGAAAAATGTATTTGACCAAGCGAGAAAATGTCGGCGAATATCAGGGCGGAATCGAATTCTGCGTGCCGTTCCGCGAAATCCGTGTAATTGGGTCGATTACAATTTCTCGCGGCGCACTCGCGAAATGGAAACCTAATAACATCCCATTGAATTCGCGCCGGGCAGGAAAAATGCGCGGAATTAACTGTGCAATTTAGCGGGTCGCGCGAAGATCTCGACGGTTTTGTGTCGAGCTGCGAGAAGGTCCATTTGTCCACGCGACCGGAGGAAATGTCATTACCGTGCGCCGAGCATGTCGCGTGTTTATGGTCCCGAATGACATTGAAAGTCTTGCTCCGTGCGGTCGACAGGAAAATGGCGGATCGATCGATGACAAGTGAAACACGCAGTTCCTTTTTATATAACTCGGATAGGCCGCGAGAATCCAAATTGAAGATGCCACCGAGTGGCCAAAATGATCTTTGTTATTCCACATAAAAATAAATTACAATTAGGCTGTGGATCTTTACGCAAATTATTTTTTAATCGATCATATCATCTATCGTATCATTCGTCTCTTCATGAAACCATGGGATCAGAATAACTTATATCACTATCATAATTCCATATAATCCATGAAATAACATAATCCCCACTCTATCAACTTCACATATCATCATTGGATCGCGGCAGTGACGAAAGTTTCTTATTTTCTGTATCGGATCTTCTATATCAGAGTGAAACAAAGATATTTACTCGTAATTACGATAATTACGAATTCTATTTTGTACATAATCCACTTACGCATATCCGCGATCCTCGATCCTCGATCGCAGAACCACCGGAGCGCAGATAAACGACGATCCCGACGCTTAAACGTTTGAACGTCTCGTCGAGGCACCGCGACGCCAGCAAATGAGCTGGGGAAAAATTGCGAGTGAGATGGCGGTTCGTGGTTCAGGAAATGGCCGAACGATATCGGACTTCGGAGGCTGGGGATCGAGACTATGAGTCTCTGCCAAAGTATCGCCGAACAATGATATTAATAATTAGTCAATATCGATGTTCCTTATTAAGATGCGCGCGTCAATGGACGCGAAACCCGTCGCGGCGTCTCGACAGAGCGGCCATCTTTGTCGCACGGTTTTTCATATCATCGGTGTGGTTTTCCATTTGTAAGCGTTTATATCATCGGGGGAAAAAGGGCGGGTTTGGAAACTGTTATTACATCCATTTTGGTGGGTAAACTTTACTTTACCGGACTCAAAATTTGTGCCTTTCTCCTATAAATTATTATGTATTTGGTATGTAATCCAGTAGATTTGTACCCGGAGCGGCTGAAGATCGAAGTTTCGATACTGTAGGATCAATGGTTCAGGAGTTATGCTTGCTTAAAGTTGAGCAATCTGCCGTGTTTATGACAGGAAAGGGCGCCGCCATATTGGTTTGCGCGGTTTACCGAGCAGAATCGCTAGATGGCAGCACGGGCACACAGTAATATCGTTAACATAGAGAAAATATCTCGGAAAATGTTGAAAATGAAATATCGTGGAAAATATTTACAAATATTACTATGTCATCGAAAATTCAAACAACAATCGCAATACCAGCTCTATATTATCAGCATTAACGCGTGCTGCCATCTGGCGGTTCTGCTCGGTAAGCCGCGCGCGATCGTCACTACGAACCAATAATAGTGGCGCTCTTACCTGTCAAAAACACTGAAAAATGCACAACTTTAAGCAAGCATAACTCCTGAACCATTGATCCTACAGGAGCGAAATTTCGACCTCAGAAATACATCACAATTAATAGGAGAAAGGCAGAAATTTTGAGTCCGGTAAATTAAAGAGCAGCCATTTCGGTTCTTGCAACGGTTACGGAGATGAAGAACCGAAAATCCCGTGTATTCCATGCTCTGGAACGGTAAAAATCGCGTCCGTTGTCGCAAAACACGGACTCCATAGGGCTTCGCACGATCGTATATCGTAAATCTAGCGTTTAAGCGAATTTAAAGGAAGTATGTTATTAAGGCCTAACACGATAGATAGCGGACAACTTGTTAGCAGGCGCACAAGTACACAATATTTTCGTTGTTAAGTAAACGCTTGTCAGAATTATACTCGCGAAGCGATGCTATTCCACGTAGATATGTAACATGTATAGTCAGTTATACTTCACTCGCTCGCGAGTGCGTCCACGGCCGTCGGAGGACTATCGACTTCCCTAGTTCACTGTTACGTACGATAATGTTATCATTTTCGCATTGCCAGATAAAATGCTACAGCTTTTAGAAACACAAGAAAATACCAATATTGTCTCCTTGTCGATTGCGATATCGAAACATTCTTTATGTATTTATAGTTTCGAATTCGGTTGAACGATTCCCGTTGAAATAGGACGTCATTTGTTGGCGATGTGGGTTTAATTTCCTCGCGTCCTGTAAGAGCGTTGACGCATTTAAATAGACGCCTCGGAAATTAATTTGCGTTACTGGTGTGTGTTCCGAAAATACAGAACGTCGAATATTAATTTCGCGTTCGACCCAGCTATGCAAAAACAGACCCCCGATAATTACGCGCGTTTCCTTATTCATCTAATTAATGACCAGCGGTAAATATACATTTTCTCTCTCTTCTGGAAAATCCTTCCATTTCTTTTCGACTTATTTTCTCATGTAGACACCTGCGCACACCGTCCGCGATGTAACGATGGCTACAGCTAATCAGGAAACACGTCCTCGGTCCGGCGGACGCGCTCGCGGGCGTACACTTCGTGACTGAACGTGAACAAATAGGCACAAACAAACCGAACAGAACGAATATATATAAGACACATTGATGCGCGAATGACCATGCTCCGATGTTGTCTAAGCTTCTTCTCGGGGGTGGGTAATCGAAGGCCCGTGTACCGCGAGACCGTATCGCACGAACGAGAGTGAGAATCATGGGGGTTAAAAAGGAAAGACAGAGAAACGTGGTTGGGTCGGGGGGGATAAAAGGGGCGGGGGGCAAGGACGTAGAACGATGATGGCGTATAATGGGACGAAGATACCTGCGGCTCTAACTCTAAATACTTAATACTTGTTACGCTATCCGTAAGTTTATATTGTATCTCTATCGTGACAGAATTTACGAGTATTGTACGTGATATTATATTTATACGGGCTGTTACACACTGTCTCCAATCTTCCATTTCTCCGTGCGACGCCGGGCGAACGAGAGAGAGAACGAGAGGAGGCGCAGGCGAGTACAAAAACCGGAAGAGAAAAAAAGATACGAGGAGACCAGTGGGAACGAGAAGGAGGAGAAACTCAGCGCAGAGAAACAACGGTACACACGAGAGAGAGAGAGAGACGAAAACTTCAGGGACCGCGCGCGCGCCGACACGAGAATTACAGAGAGACCCGCCTCGGAGAACGGAGGCAGAGGACAGACCGATGTCAATTCCGATGGAACAAGCTACCACGGAAAAGGGGACGCTCCCGATCGCACAGCGACGCCGAAGAGATGTTCGACCCCTCGCCGCCAAGCGCCGATCACGCTACAAGACGATGATCGTTTTCCGATAAATCGGAGGGAATCGTTCGACCGCGGCCGTTCCGTAAAACAAACTCGCTGGCCCTTGATTAACGACTCCGGGAACCGGCCACAGAAATTAACGGACGAGAAAAACGGCGTACCTGCCGGCGGAAAGAGGTTACCCAGTCGAATCGCTGGCTCCACCGGTGCTGTCCACCTCCGGGCGCTGAGTGGAGCGGCGTCCTTCGAGAAAAACGGGCACGATGGAGGAAGGACAGGAGGGAGAGGAGGTTTTCATCCGAGTGAGATCAGCTGAGTCGAGCCAGAGTCGCCGGATCAGGGGAATTGACTCGACTGGAGGGGAAAAAGGTAGCCCTGCTCTTCTAATACAGGATAAGCGTCGATCTGGCGACTCCGGTCCAAGGTAGCGAACGGGACAGCAAGGCGACTGGGAACAACGGCGATCTCTTCTTTCCTCTTGGACGGCAGGACGACCGGAAACCATCGTCCGTCGCGAGTCCCTGATCTGCGCTCGGTACTCCGTTCCATCGGAGCTTTTCTTAACCCTTAAGTCGACGAAAAGAGACTGATTTGTGTACGGGGCAAAGCATTGTGCGTGCGAGGCCACGGGAAAACGGGAGAAGCGATCTCGCGATCGTATGACAAATTCAGTAATCGGTTCTTCTGGTCGATCCTCGATCCTCTGAATGATCGACGGCTCCATCTATCTCGCACTCTCTCTATCGCTCTTCCGAACCCGTGGCCACGCGTTTCCAAAGACTGTATACAATATTTTTTCGTACGCCTGCGCCATCGTTCGCGCGAACGCGCGTTCTCCGTTTCGTTTTCCTCGAACTGTTACTAGGCTTGTTTTTTAATAAACTTGTTTTTTTGTTTGTTAGAACGGCAGCGGACCGGGAGGCGAATCAGGCGTGAGAGGCAACGGGTGAGTACTAGGGTTTCCCGGAATTTCGATGTTTATGTCGAATACGCTGAGCATTTCAAAAGAATTATACCTGGGTTAAGTATTTAAATGTTTGTTACTCTCTTTTTTAATTATTCTATGTTTTTCGCGCCTCCGAAAATCGGAAGCCAGTGCAACGTAGTTTTTCGATATGTCGGAACACGAACAACTGGTTTCGTAGAATAATACCGTGCTGGAACAATATATTCGAGCGAATTGTTTGTTGCAAGTAAATCGGGGATGTTTTTTTTTTGCGAACCGTATTCTGTAAGCAGACGATAGAATATGGGACACCGCAATAAAATTCCTGAAACTGGAAACTGATATTTTAGTGACACTTGGTATTGTACATTGAAATTGGTACGAGTTCTAGAGATTTTTCGCAGCGTGTACAGGGTGTGTAAAAAGTAATGGTCGTCCGTTCTAGGAGTGAATCTACACCTCTGATAAGATAGACTGTTTAAATAGAATAGTTTAAATAGAAATATTTTATTTTGTGGATCAAGTTGTTGAAATAGAAATATTTTATTTTGAGGTTCAGATGGTTAAAATAGAAATATTTAATTTTAGAAATTGATTGAAATTCTAGATATTTCATTTTCAAAAAATAAGATCTAAAATATTAAATAGTATTTGAAACATTTGTTTCGTCAAATAATGCCCATCTCTGGTATAGACAAAAGCCTGCTACTACAGTCTACGCGACTGTGTCGATGAGAAGAACATAATCGTGTGCGTGCCTCGGCAAACGAAATTTTAAATTTTAAAGGGACATTCGTCGCTAGGTCCGTACGACGTTATCGTCTCCCTGCACATTCGGATCATAAATTTGAAGTTGCAAGATATGAAAGAATACCTTATATCCATTGTTATAAGAATATTAATCCTGTATTATGAAATGTTACCGTACCTCACCGTTCCCCCAGCGGATTAGACGATATACCTGTAAAGGACGTTATTATTGGGACATTATACAACCCCGACAGATGGACAACACGTGCGACGGAAGGTTATATACACGTCATTGACGACCGAAGACAATAACAAAGGGAATTTCTTTCACAGTTTCCCCACTTCTCAACCTAAAGTCCTTCCGACATACCCCGGTTCAACTAACAAACGCAACATTTCCCCACTTAAATCCATCCTTAACTATTCACGAAAAATCGAGGTGACAACCGCAGTACTATTTTGACCGTGGTCGGAGTAACTTATTCCCGTTCGCTGTCACGATTTTGGAATATATGTGTCGTTTTGTGCTTCACACTTATTAAGACGTATTCGGGCAAATGCCAGTGTCTTGTTGATCCAAACGGAGGAACAGAAGATTCTGAAAAATTTGTAAGTAACTAGATATTAGTATTTTATAACCAGAATTAATATTCTTCTGTATAAAAATGGATATAAGGTAGTCTTTATTTTGATACTTCAAATTTATGATCCGAATAGGCAGGGAGACGATCACTTTGTACGAACCTAGCGACGAATGTCCCTTTAAATTTCGTTTGTCTCGAGTCACGCACACGCACACGATCATGGTCAAAAAAAGTTCAAATCGTATAGTTCAATATTAAAAAAGTTCTCATTGTTTTTGGAGCGTCCTAATATTAATGGGAGTCGCACACACACATACACACAGTGTATCTCGATAAGTATTTGTTTGCGACATGTTGCTCCTTTCAAACTTTCTCTCTTCTCGATGGGTAGAAGGTATTGATGTAAGAACAACATTTAACAACAATTCTCTTTGTTATCAACAATTTTGCGGCGAGTTTCTTTTACAAATGTCCATTACTGTTTATACACGCTGTACAAAAATGTCATAGAAAACCCGGGAGAAGAAACAGTTGTATCGTTTTTCACAAACAACGGGACGGTGTCGGTGAAAAACAAAAATGTTTCGAAAAGTAGAGACGGATATCAATTGTTTAAGCGTTTCACTGCCAGACGCACTTCTCGCTCAAACTTTTTCAATGCGCGTATTTGCTATCACCGTTTCTGAAAGTTATGCTAAACTGAAACTCGTGGTGTCAGAAACAGCCTGCGAATATTATGCTTTTATGACAAGATCGGGCAGGTGCAATTTCGAAGAGAACTTTTTACGTTTAAAAATTATACTCCCTCTGTCCCATAATAATAGTAGCAGTTGATGAATTTAATTTGTCCCATAATAATAGTAGCAAAAGAAAATAAATATAGAACGCAACATTTATTATAAAAAAAACGATGTTACATTAAACAATAAATTAAAAATATTACTCCGAATTTTTATTTTGAGTGTTCAGATAGAGTTTCTGGATTTTTCAATAATTTCGTTACTGCATTTTAAACTTGTAGGTAGGATCCCTTGGCTGCGAAACTTTGCTTTCCCTATATGTGTGAGCTTAAAATTATTTGAGCCATTGTACTTCGTTGCTTCCAGCATAACTTGTTTTTTTTTCATCTTACTTTTACAATGGGTTGATATTCAACTGAAATAAAACAATCACTCTTTCGATCAGCGGAGGAAATTAGAAAAATAGTTATAATTCGTAATAATTAGGTTAACCTAAAAATTGAAAGATGTAACAAAACGAATGGCAGATGTGATGAAACAATGATTTTGATTGAAGACTTCGCAATTTTGCGCTGCAACGTAACTTACAGCTGCATTCGCCAACAATTCCCGTTTAAATATTCATTCGCTACTATTATTATGGGACAGAGGGAGTATGAAAACATTGAAAAAATTGAAAGTCGGAAAATAAGGACGGAGAGAACGAGACGATGAAAACGAATCTGTTCGAAGAACTCGAGGCGATACCGAAACACGTAGGAGTTCATTTTTCACGGAGCCAATAAAATATGACACGGTAGGTTTCTATTAGCGTGCTCGAGGAAGATGAACAATCTCACGTCATCGAACGCTGTCTGACAGGAGCCGAAGGAGGATTGGCCGCATGAATGACGGCTCCGTGGCCCTGTTCCTCGATAGAGTAGAACCATCCAACCACACGGCCTGTCTTCCCAACCCTCCTTCTGTCTTCGTCGACGTTGAAATTTCAACGATAAATCAAGTTGTTACGCGAACGACTCGGCCGAGGCTCGCTCGGAAACATAATAGTGGACGAAAGTATAATACGAAATTTCGCGTGCAAACCCTACTAAACTAGACAATGAAATTTTACGCGAAATCAATACGTTCTAAATTAAATGAAAATTACATTCTAAATCAACTAGCAATGCCTTTGTAGTCGGTGGCTAGCTGTGGAGCGTCTTTAACCCTTTAACTACGGCTGTCGTCGATAGACTACGGTACGAAACTTTCGTGAGATACGGCCGTCGTCAATAAGCGATACTTATTGACTTTTATCTATTTTATCGAAATTGCGTCGGTGAAACAAGTTCGTAGAGTGTTTATGTTTCGTTCGTTGTGTATCAGACGCATAATAAACACCGCTTCGTATGCCGGATGTATTTGTTTACATTGCCTTACTCTCAGCATTTGTACAACTTTTCTTTTTTTTTTTGTTTGCGATCAGGCAGACGCATTTGTGAATACACAGGGTCCACTCGTTAAGTTATGTCACCATTTTTTAGGCATTTCCGATAGTGCAATTAAAAAATGTTTTAGACAAAAGTTCTTCCTTTTAGACAAACGAGCAGAGCTTTCTATCGTAGAAGGTGGATCGCAGTTCGAACATGTAATGTAACTTGCTTTGTTTTATATTATTATTTATTATTTGTTTAACGTCGCATATGAGTTTGAGGTCACATTTCAAGGTCATAGTATAATACACTGTTGAATTCGTGTCGACGTCAGCAACAATACTATCATGTCCAAAACATGTGGTGACATTTAAAAAAGTCAAGGTGACCTTTACTTTTTTACGTAAAAAGCATTTTTTTTAGATTTAATAATATGCGAACATGTAGCTGGCCAAGTACTGACAAACTTTTGTTTAAAACATTTTCTAATTGCACTATCGGAAATGCCTAAAAAACGGTGACATAACTTAACGGGGGGACCCTGTATACTAGTACATAGATAAAGGACTAAAGTCCGTGACGCGAGAATTCGGACGATGTTAGGCTCGATCATGCGATTCCCTCGCCGGCCGAGGCTCATCAACCTGAAAGCCGCCGGTCATTTGTGTAATTCCGTTGTCGTAAAGGTTCATCGTTTCTTTGTCCAGCGTTTAATCGATCGGACTACGGGCCCGCGGATAGACCGATTAAACGTTGAAACGTTTCCCTGTATCGATTCTTCCCTGCTCGAGAGTCTCGTAGCTGACCAACGGAATTAGTTCTAGCCTGTTTCGTAGACCTGTTGCGGTTCGTTGCAATGGTCTGTATTCTGCAAGTACACCAAGTGTGAATGGAATTATATTCGAAGTTTCGCGAATATTTGAGAATCTGCACAAATAGCAGCTACAAGATCCACATAACACTGCCATTACTTTTTATACACCCTGTAGAGCAACTGTGCGTTTCTAAGCATCATGAAAGAAACAACAGAAAATCCGTCTGTTTGAGTTTTATTCAGTCGCGCGCATACACACACACACACATCGCTGCATAAAGGTAATATCATTCTCTCGCAAGTCATTTTAATACATGAATCTAGTTTCCCAAATCCCTACGTACAAAAGTCGTTTTTTTTTCCAAGTTTAATTTATTTGAATAAAGCTATTTCATTTTTGTTTCGAAGAAACTTGGGAATGTTTTTCAGTAATGAAATTTGTTTTTCTGTAATTATTTTTGAAATTGATTGTACACGCTGGTCTGTTCATCTTTGCGTCCTTTTGCAAATCAATTTCGCCATTTTGCAAATCAATTTCACTCTACTGCAAATTAATTTTAAATCAAATTCAACCTTCTACGAATAAAGTATTTTTAAGTAAGTTTTTTAAAATAATCAAATCAGATGTAAATTAATTGTTAAGAAATTCAAAATTTTATTAATTGCAAAGACGTACATTAAATAGTTATTTAAAAATAATTACCAATTCATTAACTTTGTAATGTGCGAAAACTGTGTGTAGACATGTATGTTCATTGTAGCCATTTTCAAAGTACATATTTATTGAAACGTATTGAGTATCGAGTCTTTCCTCGCAGAGTAATAACACCGCTCACGTGTGTCTAAATAAATATATAATTCAATCGGAACAGATAAATTACCTTAATGGGTGAAATTGATTTGCAAAAGGTTGAATTTGATTTGCAAAAGGGTGAAATTAATTTGCAGAAGGGTGATATTGATTTGTAAAAGGGTGAAATTAATTTGCAGAAAGGTGAAATTGACTTGCAGAAGGATGAATTTGAAGTGTAAAACCAATAAATTGTCATCATCAGTTTCAAAGCTTTTAGTCGGGCCGCAAACTACTTGTCGACGGGCCACATGTTTCACATGCGTGTTTTACAGTATACTAAATTTTCAATACATCCAGGGGCGTCATATTAAAATATGTGGTCACGAGAATTTTCTAAAATCGGGTGTCGCGTGAATAAATAAGTACACGTTATCGGGTTCACGCGATGGTCTGGCCGGGTAAACAAATTATGAAAGAAGGCCAGAGGGCGATAATGGGCCGAAGCAATTCCGCGTGATGGATTATGTTGCGTCATTACTACACGAAGTTCTGCTTATCCAACATTAATTGGCAGATCGCCGCGGCAACTTGGTGCAATTAAAGGTGCACTCGCAGCGAATTGGATCGCCGGTCTCGGGAAGCGATAAATCTTGATCCACGAAACCGTTGTAACACATTCTCATTTACGTGCAAATGCTTGCCAAGTAGAAGTAATCGTTTTTCTAATTAATTTTTGGTTATTATTATTTCGATTGTTTGACCAAAGACCATAACCATGCCAGTTGCTGCGTCACGAACCATACGATTCCACTTGTCCGGCCATAGGCTGCCCTCATTCCGCTTATTTGGTCGTTCCTATGCCACTTGCTTCACCATAAACCGACCTGCTCCACTTGTTTGACTATAGGCTAGCCTATTCCACTGGCCTGACCCTAGGTCGCGTTTATCACTCTTGCCTGACCATAACCTGGCATATTCCACTTGACTGCCTATTGTACAATAGATCAACTACGTTCTATTTACCGGAAAAATATTGCAAACGTCTTGTTACAATTTTCGGTTTATGTCTAACACTAGACACTACCACACCAGTCATGATGACTGGTTTTACAATTTCATTTTAAAATTCTCATTTCATGTTACATTTTTTTCCCGCAATGACGCGATGACTAAAGGTGTAATATAATGAATTTTATTTTTGTTTAATTTATTCAGAAACAAAATAATTTTGTGTCATGTCTACTTATACCAAAACCAGTCATTTTGGCTGGTACCTCTCTAAGGGAAAAAGTGTCCAATAATCTGTTTACCGAACTCGGAATCGTTTATTAGATATTTAGATAGATTTATTGACGTTTTGTTATTCAATTTCATCGCACGCAGCGTCTTGTTTTGGCGCCACAACATAAACATAAACATAGCTGCGATGTAAGGTTTCATATTAGGTTGTAAAGAAAGAAATGCAGGATCTTTTTTTTTAATTGCACAATTTTATACCAATAAATATTTACCTTCATTTAATGAGTTATATGTCATTTTAAAGCTTGTTTTAAGTTCTATTTAATAATGCTTCCGATATTTTATTTAATTCCAAATTTTATTAAATTATTTGTATTTTATTTTAGACCTTGAGATGACCTTCATATTCCGTGTTCACACAAAGGGTCTAAACTGTATAACCTGCAGAAACTGTTCGAACGAATTTCTTCTAATCTCGAAAAGTAATCACGAAGTGTATTACGGTGATAATGAAGTTAGATGGGACAAGGTTTGATTTCGGGGTCACTCGAAACTTCTCGAGGGCCTAAGTAGCTCGACAAGAACTTCGTCAAAGCCGAGATTACCAATTTCATTCGAAAGTTCGATTACTTTCAATCTAATATCGACTCAAACTCAAGCCTGACTGAGGAAAGATTCATAGCGATCAGATTTCCTTTGACACGCGATCGCCGTACGGTCGAAGTCTCTATAAATTCGCCGGCCAACCGATGATTAAGGGCTCCGTGGTTTCACAAGATTACCTTTATTGCGCAACCGAACGTCGAGAATCGCATCGACTCGTGCCTTCGCACTTCGTTCGAAGTACAAAGTCGTTCCACATTCAATGTAACGCAAAGTGTCTCTAAAAGATCGTACATAGTTCTCGTTAATTCAAGAAATTTGTTTGAACAATGAATTATATTAGGTTGGCAACTAAATTCGCGACCTTTTGTTTCGTAATTCTTTTATTGTATCATTATCAAAAGCCTCGGGGGGATTCGTTTGCATTTATTGTAGACTGGGTATTTTTTTTAGCTTCAAAGGCCGAGCCGAAAGTAGAGAAGGACAGCGACTGCGACTCTCCGCGTCTCTTTCTTTCCCATACGCTGTCCTTCCTTGCGCCCGAAACGTTCATCGTCAATTAAACGACTAAATACAGTTGAAATTATATCGTGTTTGATCTTATTTTAAACAGAAAGATGGCACAAAGATATTGGTGAAAGTTTCATAAAAAAATAAGGCATAATAAAAAAATTTTTATATTTTAGTATAACATTGTGAGGACGCACTGGCCTTTGAACTGTGCGGGCGACTGCGACTCTCCGCGTCGCATCAGTAGTGGTTCACACCGAAATACCCGAGCCGAGATCAGTTTACTAAAGGGAGGAGGGGATATTTCTTTTGCGTTTATCGTGTACGGCCTGTTTGCATTTATACAGGATTTACTGTAACTTCATTCAGTGAACATTACTTTTGAACTGTATATCATTGGGAAGCTCTGAATGTTGTGACTGCTTTGATATAAAATACTCGTGCTTAAAAGATATATGTAAATGACTTTGTTTGAGAAAATGTGGAGGTCGCGAACTCAGTTGCTAACCTAACATATATACAAAGAAAAATATTAATTTCATAAAAAACAACAGCTCAACTATTCAACGGACAGTTCAACACCGCTTCGCAACGTTCTTTGCAAGATATATTAAGTTGCCCCAGAAGTTTCTTTCGGAATGTGTTCCTTTAATGTTACTAAACAAATATTAGGTTGTAAAGAAAGAAATGCAGGATTTTTGTTAGTTTTAATCGCAATTCTATATCAATAAATATTTACCTTAATTTAAAATGAGTTATATGTCATTTTGCTTATGATATTTAATTTTATTCCAATTTTTATTAAATTGTATTTTATTTCAGGATGTGTCAAAACGCGACTTCCGTATTATTTTTTTCGATGAGTTCAAACTATTACCTTCGCCCCATACTTCGTTGATATTCCGAGCCGCTTGAGCGGCACTTCGAAAATCGCGTTTTGACATCCCGAAATAAAAGTCAAATAATTTAATAAAAATTTTAATAAAATTAAATATCAGAGGCATAATTAAATAGAGCGTGAAACAAACTTTAAAATAACATATAACTCATTAAATTAAAGTAAAAATTTAGTAGTATAAAATTGCAATTAAAACAAGGGAACAAAAATCCCTGCATTTCTTTCTGTACAACCTAATAAAAACCATGCGATAATCTTTATGTTAATGTTTTAGTACTTCCTAACATGAATTTGCATTTGTGCATGAATGGAACACCAACTTTTGGGACAACCTAATACTTACTTAGCAATATTAACCCCTTGCCCTACATTATTAATTTCCTTTGAACCGAGATGAAATTCTATTTTGGTTTTGTTAATGTATAGTTATCGGAGAACATGTAGGCATACAATAGATATCAAATTTCTCCTTTTTTAGGAGATGATGAACTATAAAAAAATATCTAATCACCGAAACCGTAAAATAAATCGTAGGGCAAGGGGTTAAAGGAACACATTCCGAAAGGAACTGTTGGAACAACCTAATACCTTTTGGTTGAAATGTTCTGACATATTTTTTCAGGCATCCTGGAGACAACCCTTTCTACAGCAATATCGACAGCATGCCGGACATAAGGCCGCGCCGAAAGTCGGTGCCATTGGTCTCCGAGCTGGTACGTAAACAATACTCCACTAATCTCTCTCTCTCTATCTCTATCTCTCTCTATGTATAAGAGTCGCGAGTGTGCCTATAATTCTATTACAGCATTAACCGTGCGACCCGTCCGTATTCGCGGAAATGAACAAGCGTGGCGACGGTGTCGTTCCCCTGGTTGATCGTCGTCGTCCTCCTCCATGTTTAACTGTCGTCATCGACGTTGTCTTGGTCATGGTCGTCGCGTGCTTTCTTCAAGAACGCAAACCCATCGTCGCATGGCGGGCCAAACTTGCAAAACTCTGAACAAAATCCGTCTCTCCATTAATCACGCATTATTGATTAGAAACGGAACGGTTTCACGGATTTTCCGGGTCTAATTTTCAATCTTTATACGAAATTGAAACTTTCTGGCTTTCTCGAATGTGATTTAATTAATGCTCAAATCGAGAGACTTGAAATTATCTCTTTATTTGATAAATGAGCGGATGTAAGTCTGCATAAAATGTTTGAATTAGTTCCGTCTATTTTGCGAGAACGGCCCGCTGTGCATCAAATTAATTAACCGGATAACGCGTTTTAAATAACGCCACCACGGTCTCGCCGTCGAATTCTTGCGTTCAACTTGCTCGAATTCTTCCAGCCCGTACCCGGTCGCGAAGTTAAACGGACCACGTAAATTCCCCGGTCTTTCCACGGCCTTTAAACTAGACAAATCGCTCTACTTTTCCACGTTAACCGAGTCGATTAACCCATTCAGCACCGGGCAATGATATACGACGACTTTCACGTTTAAAATTATGTGTCTCTCACAGAAGTGTGCCGAGAAGAACGTGAATGCCGTTAACAGAATTTTTTGACCCACACTTTACACGAGACGATCGAATAGACACTATTAAAATAACTCGCAATGATATAAAACACTCGGTGAGAATAATATACATAAATAATGCACACTCGGTATACAGGGTGGGAAACCAGCAGGAATATGAAAAAAATGTTTAATATAAAATAAAAATGATGGATTTTCATTTGAAAAAATGAAGTTGCCCTTCATGTGACCCTTAAAAGGCCATTATGGAAAAATGTGCATAGCGCCATTAAATGTGCCCCTTCATATGAAGAATATTTTATATAAAACATTTTTTCATATTCCTGCTGGTTTCCGTAATAATTGACTGTCTCAAGGTAAATGGACCACCCTGTATATGTATACTCAATGTATCCGATACGACTTTTTGATCGGCATTGATAGCAGCGTTGTTACTGGCTCGACAATTAACGTGTTAACGACTGCAACTTTTCCGACCGTTTTGCAAAGTCCATGAGCACGGTCGCAACACAAGCTTTCAAAAGCTCGGCGCTGCTCCGTATCGATCCGGAATGGAGTCTTTACGTGTCGAGGAAATAATTTCGTAGATCGGCGCCCACGATACACCGAGATAACGTTTTACGCGAACGCTAAGGGGTCCTCGGCGAGTTCCCTAATTTCCATACCTGTCTGAATTAACCGGAACACCCGGAGTACACCTGCCATACGATTTTCGGCGTCGCTCCGCAGTATTGTTTTAACAGCTGAACGGTCCCTTTTGTACACTAAAACGAGTCGAAACGGAATACATTTCGGAGCTGACGATTTTTAATGTACATATTCCATTTAAATCAACCCGAAGATATTTTAAATAGAAATATTTCTGTATTGTATCAGGTATTGGGTCAATTTTTTATTCAAGCAATGAACCTTAATGGATAAGATATTTTCCCTTTTGTTCGATGATTTTTTGCCAAAAAGAATAAATAAGAAAATATTTTATTGATTGAAGTTCATTGCTTGAATAAAGAAATTCGGTTTTATTTTACCTTAAAATACCAAAATTACTTTCTTTCCAACCCAATAGAATGGAATTATTCTAGGTCGGAAGAATGTTTAATTTTCGAATTTCGAATTACGAGCACTCACTTTTCTTGACTAAAAAGAAATATTTTTATACGGTTTAATTACCCAATAAAATACTCCCGGGGTTTCGAAAGTGAATAATCAATACTTCATAAAAATTCCTAGAATTCGCAGTAATTTTACTAATTTAGCCCCGCGTGCGCGCTAGTATCCCCCCTCAATACACAGCCCAACGGAATCGTTAAAATCGTTGCTGCCCCCCAAACTTAAGGAATAAAGTTTCCCCATTAAGTGCTCGGTCTTTGTCGTCCCGGGGCGAACCGTAATTCCGAGAAAGTGAAACCGGAATCTGCGTCGAGCTTTCTCACCCCTTTGCCGAGTCCTCCCTCCGAACGAGGGAGGAACTGATTGTGAGTGTCGATTTCACGTCCAATTAGTTTCGCTTTTTCGCGCAATCCCCAAACCGATTTCTTCTCCCCACCCCCATCACAGGAAAATTCATTCGAAGCTAACCGAACGTTTATAGCTTTTTTTTCCCAATTCTCACGGCACAACAAAGACTAATTCCCCGCGAAGCCAACCGTCAGCTCTCGGCGTGCTTTTAATTGGAAACCATCCCTGGCGCGCTTTTAACCGGCGCCTGTCGCGTCTTTCTTCTTCCACTTCATTTCGCCGGCGCGGCGTTCATATTTTCCGCCCTGTAATTGAACGTTCCGCTCGGACTTCGGTTCGGCGGACGTCGGCGAAAAATGCTCGGACATCGGTCACAAACACTTTCGTTGCAGTCGTCGCACCGTTACTGCGATTCGTCGGCCGTGCCAGAAACAATAATAAACTACGGATGTTTATATACTGTTCAGAATGCAAATTACAGGGCGAGTCACCTAACGTTGCCATCGATTGATGTATTAAAAAATACCTAATTCCATTTTAAAAAAATGAAGGTGACCTTCATATCTCTAAAAAGAATTACATAAAAACAAAAATTTTTTTGGTATGTATGAACCCTATTTTACCATTCAACTTTGTCCTTCAGACGTTTGACGTATCTTTAAAAACAACAAAGATATTTGAGGTGGCAACGTTAGGTGACTTACCCTGTATAAATGATTAACAAAGCTGTATCCTTTAAGATTTAACCATTGAATTTCATTTTCAAATCTAACAGTTCCAATTCTAATACATACAGTAAACATTAAAATTAAAAAACATTCGTCGGCTGCCAGAAACACTAATCTATTCAGAATGCAAATATAGTTGTTCTAATCACGAAATACCAAAAATGTTGTGCTTTCAAGTTCTGCATTTTTAAGACAGAATGTACAATAAACATTAAAATCAGAATACATTGGTAAAAACAGTCTAGGATGACAGTAATTGGGTAGACGACAGTGAATGTGTCTTCCACCCTATCTCCACCTAACCCGCCGGTAACAACCTCCGGACGAGATCGGTTTGCGGCGATACAGTTTATCGGGAGCAAGTGAACGACCAAGAATTCCCTAAGGCGAGGTGCGTGGTGACAATAGCCATAATCAAGGCGAGATTAGAGTACCGAATCGACGGTCGGGATCTTGAAGAAATATCATCGACGACCACGACCGACACCGATCAGAGCTTCATGTGTTCTAGTGCTTCTTGACCGTCCCATCGGAGTGTGCTGTTCCCTCCAGTTCCTCCGACTGTGCAATTCTGTTTGTACCTTTGCCGCAGAAAGGAGGAACCTGTCGTTCTATGCAAATCCCTCCTTTACACGTCGACCTTATGTCCCGGATCGGCTTTGCTCCTTCCCAGCTCCTTTGTCTCCCTAACGTCGTGTCTTTTGCGCGCGTCCACCGTCGCGCGAGGCAACAAGGCTCCGCTTTTCCTATCCCAGCTCGAAACTCCCACGAAACAAACATCGATACTTCTGTTCCACCGTCCGCGCAGCCTTCGACAAATGATCGAAACGATTTTACTATCCGACGATAAAATCGACGAAGCAATTCGAAGACGAAAGCTGGACGATCCCATGCTTCAATCGCGATCGGAAACTCGCACGTTTCTGTTTACGATGATCTTCGACTTTTCGAGATGCAAAGATACGACGCCGTTAACCGCGGAAATTGCAGTTCGCTGGCTCCGGGAGTATTAACGCCGGCAATTCGCTGCGAATCGTCTGTCAACGTACTGCTGTTTGTTCACTTTATTACCGCTTCGCATTCTATGCACGCGAAACGTTACGAAATCATGGCAGATTTTCGCTCGCCGAACTGGAAGCGATTCCATTTAGATTGATGAAGCGACGCGGCCGTGTGTTGATTTCGAATATCGTTTTTTTTTTTTTTTTTTTTTTTTGTTTTAGATATATCTTCTTAACGCTATAGCCAGATCAGTTTTATTGGCTATTGAATTTTGAGATTTTTCCGATTCCCTGAAATGTCGAGTGAGGCGATGATGGAGTCGAGTGGTAAATAAATCGACGCGAAAGTTCGAGGCGGATAATAAAAATATTTGTGGTCGACAGATCGACGAGTTAGCTGATGGACAATGATCCGGAAAGTGTTTGATCTGCGAAAGACATATTTCAAAATGTCTTAACAGTTAAATTATTTAGTTTTCTATATTTGGGGGACGTGTGGCAACCGAAGTGGTAATTTCGGTCGACCGAAGGGTCGAAACTAAGTTCGCCGGAACATCATACCGTGCGTTTATCAGATCTCGATCGCCTCACTCGGCGGAACAGTTTGCCGTGGGCTTTTACAGGCCAATAAATCTACCGGGCAGAAAACAGTATAGTCAGATTACAATCGACGTTGCGGTGTTCGAATGACTTCGCAATTGTGTACACGCAGCCATTAGAAAGTCGAGCGCTCGTAAAACCTGCTGACAGAAGCGGAGCCGGGACCGAGCGGTTCACGCTTTCGTTTTCATTGCCGTCGAATTACACGGCCGCCTCGTGTGCCTATATTGGAAATATTTGTGTTGTCGTTACACGGTCGAATCGTCGCGCACGAAAACGACGCGGTCGTGCCAGATGTAGCGCCGGAACCGAACAGTTAGGGCGTACCAAACGCGATTTCCTTGCCTAGTCTCACTTTTTTGGGTACACTTTTCGTTGGAGTACTATTTCACGTGTAATAAGTAGACAGTGGATCTTTGTGCAAAATAGAAATGTTCCACCTAATTTGCAACCTACCGGAGTGCAGAGTTGGGCATTGAATCGATTAAAATTTTAATCAAGATTGATTGATTAATGTGTACGATGAAAAAAGGTAATCATCGAAATCATTGATTCAATTGATGAAGTTAATCGTCAATTGTTGATTAAAAAAAGAAATCATGGAAAAATTGGCGATAGATTCAGTATTCAATATAGTTTTTATTTCGTATTTCATTTCGAAGTTTCCGCAGATAATCATTAATCAATTATCCAATTGACGATCACAATTGAAATAAATCTAATCATTAATCGCAATGAACGACTAAAGTAGAAATTTATTCGTCGATCGTTGATTAAATTGTTGCCCAACTCTCTGCGGAGTGAAATTGAAATTTATTTTCACTCTAAATGTGTTCAACGGGTCGAAGACAATATAACAGTATTTTTAAATTCGTCTAATGATTTTAATGTTTTCAATTACACCTACTGTGTTGTCCAGTAATAAGTTTCACGAATTAATCAAATTTCTTTAAATTATCGTATGTACGAGTATTCGAAATTTCGGGTGGATCGAAATTCTCTCATTTGTCGAAAAGCTCCTACATCCAATCCCGCACCCGCCCCTCACAACCCTTACGATCGCGATGGGTCGATCGAAAACGCCGGGCAAGCCGGAATTTGAAATTCGAATTTAAACGGCCCTCGAGCCGGAGTTTGTTTGGCGCCCCGATATTCGGGAGCAAAGTCAACCAATTGTTCCCTCTTTACGAGTGAATGCACTTTTTCCTTTTTTCGAGAGTGACCGCGATAACTTACATGATTTTTTCATATATATTCTGGGCCGGTTTCGATCTGCATTGCAGAGACAGAAGTGCGAGCCGAGTTTCGTGGCCGAATAGTCGGGCCAATTTTGAGGAAACACACTGTTTCACGTATTATTAATTTTATTGTCTGAATTGTGCCAATGAAAAATATTGCTATTAATTTTCACCGAATTCCATCGTTTCCTTGATCAGAAAAAAATTGCTCCAATTACTCCGTCGAGGCTTCCAAATTTCAGCCGTGTCCGCTTTGAAAAAATGATACGGGCAGCTCGGTAACGTTGTAGCTACTTTCATTAAGGGGAACAGTGCCGCACGCGCGCGTGTGTGTGTTTCAATATGATACCCCTTGATGGAGCCGGCTGCAATATTGTTGGCAGAATAACGTGTTACAATTTTCCCAAGAGAACGCGGAAAATTGTAACATCGAAGAGCCTCAACAGTGGAAACTGTGTTCCAAAAAAAAAAAGTTTGCACTAAACACGTTCGTTTAACAGAGAATTGTACCAACAATTTGTTAGCTTCTTCCTTTCATTTAATTGCGTTCCAGAATACAGTTCTCTGGGTTAGAGTGATTTTCCACTCATGGAAAACATTGCAGACTGATTCACAACACTAACGTGGGATACTCGATCCCCTAGAGGAGCCAGCTGCAATGTTGGCAAATCATTAAAGTTGATTATCCCAGGAGAGCACAGCTTACACTCGAACGCGGAGTTAATATCAATTTCTGCTCCTTCTCTTGTTCACGACTCGACAACAGCTCGACGCTGACACTACGTGGCCAGAAACGATGTCGAATTTCAATAACCAAGCAATTCACATCACACGCGCCCTTATGGCGTCAAAGTTCGCGTGCTCGACCAAAAAGAAGCTCGTATGCCGGCCCTGACAGGGTTGAAAACAACTACCTGCTACATTATTATTTACAAAATTACACGTCTGCGATGCTCTCGAATGTCGGCGACTGAGAAAGATGAAATTGGCTCGCACGAACCGCACGCGTTGCGTTCGGAACACGAATGGCGGCTCGTGAATATTGAGCGACACGAAGGCGATTAAAATTTGTTGAACATTTTATCATGAAATATCATGAACAGATTTATTCTATCTATTTTCATATTTAGCAACGTAACGAAATTATGATATCACCGGTGCAGACTAAAATGAATATTTCATATTTGTCAGAAACAAAGAGAGAATTAGAAAAGTACCTCCGTAGATGATTATTCTAGCATCAGCATATTCGATTTTGCATTCTTTCGCGTTCTACTTCGGAGGGCGCAATTAATATTCATTGTTCTATTTTTGAACGCCGTGAAATGAAACAAAATGCAAAATGGAAGAGAATAAAATTTTTCAAGAGTGCCGAGAAAAATACGTAATTTCCCTGAAATAGAGAAAGGTAACTTGTACCCGTGCTAAGCGGACGCAAGAAATGCAAAGGGAGCATACGAGCCTCGGGCCGCCCATTTTGCGTCTTACACAATTAGGCTACTTCTGTCTCTCTCTCTTCAGAAAATAACTTAAACCGTCCCAGAACGAGTAATTATGTTACGAGCATTCTTCAGGTACAAACGACTCTAAAAGTAACCAAAGTGTTTAACTCTATTGTGTTATATATTTGACGAACACAACTGAATAAAGAAATGTTTAAAGCTCGTGAAATAATTTTGATTTCGGAGCTGATGAAAGCGATTTAACAATTTCAGCGGCGCGAAACAAAGAACCGGCAGGGTAAGGGATCGATTTTCGCTCGACCCATCGAGTATGTGTTCTGTGTAAGGTCTAGTGCAACCGATACGGGCGGGCTACCCAGAAATTACGTACGTTTTCCCTCGACGGGAGATTGGAGGAGGATGAAATAATTTCCACGAAGGAAGCGTGGATGGCCACGGAATATTCACGAGGTCCATTCGCCGTCACGCGAGTAGCCCGCGCGACCACCCTCAACCCCATAACCCACACTCCCCGAATCTGTCGGTTCTCAACCCTTTTAGAGATCGACCCGTGTTTGTCACCCCTGTATGTTCGATGTCGATAATTTTTTTACGCGGCTGTGTCGCGTGCCGCAATCTTGGCCCTCGACGCCACCCCCTGCAGCAGCAAACAGACGTATATTAAATGATTGAATAAGTTCGAGCCCGATTTCCATAGATGTCGCAAACAATTTTCTAATTGCAGAAAAGAATGGTGACTATATAATTGATTGGTCAAGCTGCACTCTTTAAAATTTAACCATTGAATTTTACTTTCAAATAAATTACAGAATATTTCAAAGACAACCCTTTACGTTTAATTTATAATCTATCTTTGTAACAGAATAGAATTATTCGACGATCACTGAAAATTTAACCATTGAATTTTATTTTCAAATCAATTTCAAAATATTAAAAAAAAAAACACTTCACTTTTAATTTATAATTTATCTTTTTTTCTAACATAATAGAATTATTCGACGATCTCTGAATATTTAACCATTGAATTTTATTTTCAAATCAATTTTAAATATTTCAAAAACACTTCATGTTTAATTTATAATCTATCTTTGTAACAGAATAGAATTTTTCGACGATCCCTGATTTTGCGAAATGGAAGCTGAAACGAGGGCCCGGACGGCACGCGGGAAAGCCGCGCGAAAATGACTGGAACCGGAAGCGACGCCGCCATTTTGTCGTCCGTCTTGCAAGGCGGTTCTCTGCACATTATCGTGGCATCACGAAAACGCGAATGCGTCGCCGGGTTCCAGTAATTTTCGGTTTTCAAGTCCACCGAGGAGGAACGATCTTCGGGATCAGGAGGATGGTGCCTTAAACCAGAAGCTCCTCGTTCGTCTATTAACCACGGTTGCTTGAAGATCGTTCCATCTCGGCGAACAAAACCCGATTTACGTTCTGTGCCTCTCGTGCCTTTGAATCTTTTAATGTATCTGTTTTACCCGTTCGACATGCAAAGCATTAGAGAAAGCAACCGACTAAAACCGCGATAACTAGAGACGAGTGAACTAAGAAAAAACAGAGAGAGATGCAAGCGAATACACGTTACTAACCGGCATCTAATGCCATTTTCTTTGTTTGTTCTCTGTGGCGCCCGTTGTTGTATCCACCTGAACACCTGAAAAATACAAAACCACTCACTGAAAAAAACCTCTCAAAAACTCTCAAAAATTCTACCTCCAGGTCTTGAAGGTACTAATTAAAATGCCTCCTTAACTTAGTTAAATAAAAGGCTTGTTTTTACTGCGTTACGTAGACCGCATGCTTCGCCCGACGTTAGTTCATGCACCCGCTGTCGCGCGGCCTTTTTTCCGTCGCATCTTTTTTCCGTTTCGCTCGAGTTTCGTTTCGCACCTAGCTCTCTCGACGTTGCATCTACGTGTGTACGTGTTCGCTTCCGCGGTTCGCGTAATTTCCATTCTCGTCCGTGGGATCCGTTCCTTTCGCGGACGTTTCGTCTCTGCGAGGCGCGCGAGCAACGCTTTGCGGCGCTCTTCTGAGAATTTTCGAAAAATCGCTTGCTTTTTACAATTTTTCCCACGTAATGCGGCGCCGTGACAGGCGCCGAGAGCTTAACGGGCAATTCGGAATTACCATCGTGCGAATTACTCGCCGGTACGTAACGGGGGGGAGGGATTTTCTAATTGAAGGATCAAAAGCGTCGGCGACGGTCGTTTCGCGTGTCGCGACATAATTACGGGGCCGCGCCATCTCGACGCGCGTTCGGTAACAAGATATCGTTGTAATTAGCGAGGGACTCGCGGAAAACCTTCGCCGTTCTTCCTTTACTTTTTTTTTTTTTTCTCTTCGCAAGCGTTGCTCGTCCGTGCCGTGCTCTTCCGCCGACGCTGTAGCCTCGGACGTTTTGCTCCTCACTTTTTGCTCTAGCCGTGCTAATCTGCTTTTCCGATGGGTAACATCGAGCGTATCCGCTGGACGTCTCCACTCGAGAACCATGCTCTAGTTGAAAATAAGCGATATCCTTTATCGATCGCGATGCATCGGCGTTCTCGAGAGGACACGGCGGATACGCGTGCACGCTACTCCGTAATTGTGATTTTGAGTCTTCCGAGTGTACCCGCACGGAGAATCGTCACGCATGAACCAGTAGTCTCCCGACAAAGTAGTCTTGGTTGTCTTGCTTTTCGTTAAAACGTAATTAGCTGGTTAATCGAGCGTCTAGCTAACCAATCCAACCACCGCTTTCCGGGGATCACGAGTGATCACGCGATATCTTCCGCCCGACGCTCTTCCTTTCTCTCACCGGTCTCGTGTTCATTCTTGTTTCGACGGGCATCGTCGATTTTTGCTTCGAGAACGCGAGAAAGGGGGAGCACGAACCGCAACGCATCCTTAGGATGCCGAACGAGTGCACACGCGTGTCTAAGTCGCTTAGACGATCGCAGTTGTGCAGGCCGAAAGTGTTCGCAGAAGATGTACACGGTGAGTAGTCGAAGGGAAATTCGTTTACTCTGTTCCGGGGCTTGGACAGATCTTGGACGAATAGGGGAACTGTCGCCAGATTAACGCTTTTCTCCCACTCCACCCGTTCATTCCCCATTTTCACGTGACACCCTGCCCTTCCCCTTCTACGACCGGTTCCCCTGATCTGGCGACTCTGGAGAGAGTAAATGAATTTCTCCGCGCGGCTACTGGTGCAATATCCGATGATCAAGGATCGTGGCGAGTCTCGAAAGAGCTGTCGACTTTCGTGGAACGAAAGCTCGAGGAGAAAGGATGAAGATCACGGTGCCCCGTGCGATAGAAAAACACCACGAACACACGCTTGGGAGTGTAGAAAAGCCGATAGAAGATCTGGGAGGGGAGGGCGGAATAGGCGAGGCGCGAAATTAGTGCTCCGGAATTAGCGTCTGTCCACCTGGGAGCAGACAGTAGCGCATGCATCGAGCACGGGGCCCCGTGCATAATATCTTAATTGAAATCTAGCCAGCCGCAAATCCAGACTCGCCACACCTACCACGACCCTATAAGCTAATTGGATTAGACTCTCTTCGTAGAGATTCACCGTTTCTATCTCGCTCTTTGCCTTTTATCGTCATCCGGCCATTCATTTGTCGTGTTTCCGTTTCTCGCCACACACAGACACGTGCAGGCACGCCCGCTCGGATTTTCCATTGATCGATTCTTGATTCGAGTCAACTCGTCCGCTCGACCATTTTATCTCGTTCCGTTTTCGTTTTATTCGACCCTCTCCTCGCGCGGTCCCGTTTTGTTCGTTTCTCGCTTTCAGTTCCGTACGATCGCGTTCCGACCTTCGCATTTTCTACCCCGCCGACAGGAATTGCTGATCATCCGAATCAGAACGCTACCTTCGATCTTGATCATCGTTTAAATGCGTCGTCAAGTCGTTCCGAGTAGCGGCGCGACGGTTGAATTGTTCATTAAAAAGTTATTCGCGTATGATGATATGATAACACTGTCCAACGATTACTGTTGAGTCATTCTTATGTAGTTTTTTCTGCTGATTCGAAATCTCTGCCCTTAATTTTTCTCCCAGACACACAGTTTTCGAGAAACATGAATTTGAAAAAGAAAACATATTTTTTTGGACTTTAAATAAATATTCTGATATTATTGTAAAAGATATTGAATTGTTCTTTACAGCGAAAGATTCTGTAGACTTTCCCGGATTCAGTTATATCCAATATTAATACATTATGATTGTTTAGACAGTATAATTAGGAAACATAAGAAAAGTTGAAATTTGTTGGATAGTGTAATTAGTTCTTCGCGAAACTACTCGGAACGATTAAACGCATTAAAAGCTCGTCGAGATCCGAAGGTGGTCTTTGTAAATATTTACCATAAAAATTAATTATTCAATTTGTTGCACTGCCCATACGATGTTGAATATGGATCGATGTTTCTTGTGCCAAGACACGAATTCGTCTTCGAGCAGAGCTCTTCGATCTCGATGGCCTGATTAGCAGCGTTCGAAACTTGATCACTTGGTCTTTCAGTAACGGTAGCTGTGAACGATAGAACAGTTAAATCTTTTGAAGTTCATTTAGTTGCATTGTTCATAGTTCTGTAGTGTATTCCGCTGAGAATCGAGATGCTTAGCCGCCGTTTTCGCTGAGAGCACGGCTTCCAGACAAGCCAATGTAAATAAAACACATTTTAACTAGGGGCGTGCGGGTACCCGAGTCTCGGGTCGGGTCGGGTCGGTCGAGAGCCCGAAAATTTGTCTGACGCATAAATTAATATAAACGAATATACAAGGTGTCTCAGCTGAAGGAGGTCACCTAAACATCTCCTTTATTTTTAGCATAATTTAAATGGTATCGAAGGAGGAATATCATAGAAGAACAAATTTCTTTTGCCTGGTTATTTTTTCATAGTTTTTTTTCAAGGTCATCGTTATTTTTTATCGGGAAAACTTATATTTTTTTATTCCATCTTGATAATGATTTAAGCATATTCAAAGGTATTTTTTATATATAAGATGGAATAAAAAAGAAATAAGTTTTCCCGATAAAAAAATAACGACGACCTTGAAAAAACTATGGAAAAACAACCGGACAAAAGAAATTGTTCTTTTATGATGCGATTCCCCCTCCGGTACCATTTAAATTATGCCATAAATATTGTTTGCGTCATTAAAAATAAAGTAGATATTTAGGTGACCTCCGTCAGCTGAGACACCCTGTATATTCATGTGTCGGACAAACTTTCGGGATCCCGCCCGAACCCGAGAAAGAATTTCCGACCCGTATTTCCCGGTACCCGCACACCCCTGATTTTAACACGTCTGTACATAGCATCTGTAAATAACAACACTGATATCTCGAATATATTTGGCATACGTGTTCGTAGGAGCGCGACTAGCGTTGCAACAATCTGCATCGTGCGCATTGCACATCTTTACGTTCCGCGTCGCGGACCATCGAAACGGAATCGCGTATGCCAAATGTAGAAGCTCGATATCACGTAACTGCAATTTCTTTTTTCAATGATTTCGCAAGTAGCTGTGTCTTTGATTTTTCCGAAACGATGTACAGGGTCTTTCAAAATTATATGTCGTGACCAGCCTTTCTTCAAGGTGAAACAGTTTCCTGCATCCTGCAGTACTCGCGGAGAAGACCAACGGCGAGTGCTACAGTATGCGACAAGAAAAAGGTTTTGACCTTGCGAAAAAGGGCCAAGGTGAATTTTTCGGACCATTTTTGCGCCCCACGCAATAGTGGTCGCGACGTATAATTTCGAAACGGCCCGCACACGTTGCATCGGTCACGAGTAAAAGCAGTGTATATTTTTCTAGAGGTACTGTGTCGTTGTAGAACTTCTATGTTTACTATTCAGAGATTTCCTACATCTCTCTACGTAAGCTCACGCTGGAACGTCACGCCACCCCCACTCGTGTTTTTCATTTTCTCATATCGGAAGGCCGCGTAACCCGCCTCTCTCTCACTATTCCGTTTATTTTCATCGTTTTCCGCGTCGTCATTTTCATTTTCATTCACCATCGCCGCGTCCCCACCCCACCCCCCACCCTTTCAGTTTCTCTCTTCCTGTTCTTTATCTTTGTCTACACAATAGAGAGACTGGAAGGCATTGTTCCCGGATCAGATGAGCATTAATTTCTATCTTTTCGCAGACAATGGCGGCGACGAAGAGGAACGCGGCGGGCCTGACGGCGGCGGTACCAAGAGAAACATTGAACAACGAGGATCTGGTAAGAATTCGTCCTCGAACGATTGTCCTTACAGGCATCACCGTCATCTATCGCGTTGTTGTCGCCTATCCGGGAGAACCGTTTTCGGGAATCGGGAGGAATCGTCGCACGCTCAGGAAAAGAGTTTAGTCGCGTGAAAAAAAAAGAAAAAAAAACGGTCGAGAGAGGACTGTAACCTTGAAACGTCCTTGGGAGGAGAAATTTAATCTTCCATCGGAAGCAGCTTTCCGGACGTGTCCCTCTTTTTCTTTTTTCTGTCTATCGGTTTTGCGTGAAAGTATCTAGATTAACTCCGTTGTAAGAATTGGCGCGAGGACCGTTTCTCATCGCGGGTACCCGTCAAAGAGGCCGTTATCGGAACGGAGCATAGATTCGGGACGTAGATGCGGCAGAGGCGAGAGACGCATAATCAAAGGAATCAATTTACCGAACGTCCTCCGGCCTGTCTCCCCGAAGGCTGCGCCAAAGATCGTTCGGTCGCTGCGCCCGAACGTCGGCAGCCTAGATCGAAATTACGGGGGTGGGTTGGCCCTCTCGCCGAGCATTTTCTGGCGGCGGAGTTCGTTAGGGGCATCTTGATAGACAATTTTCGTGCACGCGACGGAGCCGCGCGAGCCTCGTCGGCGAACTCGCGGCTCCGTCGCGAAGTCGGGGGGGCCGGCCCCTTCGATCGAAAGATCGCGTGAGAGCGATAGACGAACCGCAGGAGAATGGTATCACAGGTAATAGAATCGCAGGGAAGAACTGACAGGTGTGGCCAGTCTATACCGCGTCGGACAATATCGGACAATTCTATTCGGAACACGGAAGATTTCTCTGATGAACCCCGATAATGGCGAAGAGACTGTTAGAAGAACGGCAGGGTTCCACGTAGTCCAAGATCTCCTAAGGCCCCCTAACAGGATCCCGAGCATCCCTTAAACTTTCCCGAGTTGTTCGGAACTCATACCTTCTAGCAGGAAACTTCGAGAGGTTTCAACTTCTTCAATTGGGTTTATGTGGTCCTCCGAGTCTCTCGAGTTCTCTGCGATCGCATTATAACCGGTGTAAGCCCTTTTATTGGCTGGATCTGTTGCGCCTCGTCGCTCGGCGTCGAGGTTTCCCGCTATCAAACGGAAAACGTTGAAAGTTATACGAAATATTAAGTCTCGCCGAACAGACTGGCCACGTTGTGCCGGAGCTGGTGGCTCGAAGGGAGGATGTCGATTCGAGGAAACGAGACAGGCGTCAGATTCTGTTACCTGTGGTGGCACGTTGCGTTTAGGCGTAGACTGGACGACGAGCCGGCCTAAAGACTCGCGCGAATTTCAACTCGGATCCTCGATTAGCCTATCAGGTTAGCCTGTTTCAGGGTACAGATTAGGGTCTATGCTCGCCTGTAGAACGTCAGAGCACGCGCCATCTAGCTTTAAGCTGCGATTCACATGAACGCGCATCCGGTGAAGGCTCTATGTGGAGCTGAACTTTAACCTCTGATAACTTTTTTTCTTTTCACATGAACTGTGCTGCATTTTATCCTCATTTCCGCGCTATTTTCTTTCACGTAAGTGTGGCCCAACCTCTGTCTCTTTCTCTCTATCTCTATCTCTCTATCTCTTTCTTCCAAACTTTCTCTTCTACTGTCTTTCTTTGCCTTTCTGTCTATACTTCTCTCTCTCTCTCTCTCTCTCTCTCTCTCTCTCTCTCTCTCTCTGACTCTTTCTTTCTACTTCTTTCTTTCTGTCTGTCTCTCTCTCTATCTCTGTCTCTATCGCTCTTTCTGTTTGATCACGCTCTGTGACTCTGAGACAAGCAACGTTCGTAGCGATCCTAGACGAGTCCGTTTCTTCTAGCGGCTAGGGTGAACGTCATGCGTATTTGCATAACTATTTGTACACATCCGTCACGAGAATTGCTGAACGCGTGCCGTAGTAGTCGGGACGTGTACGTGTGCGATCGCGATGTGCGTGTATGTATATATCTGTGGACGCCTGCGCGAGTGTATGTGGGTCACGTATAGGAAATCATGGATATGAGATGCTACAGTGGTCATGTAACCCGGGTGTAATTAGGCTAGTGCTAGGATTCTCTGATCCCCGTACGTGATCCCGGATATTCCGCGTATTCGCTGAATCGAGTATGCCAGTTGCTCGCGCGACGATGTTAATCGCTTAATTGGAGAATTGTTTATACTATTTTCATTTACCAGCGAAATTGTTTTAGCATTTTGAAAGCGGATGATGCCCAGGTAATGCGGATTTTTTAAAAATATTTTCGAGCATGGTGGAGCTGGCAATTTCACCGACTCCGTAACAGGAATAACATGTTCGGCGAATCACGTAGCACGATGTGAATCGAGTAACAATAATAATTCACGTTTACCAGCCTCGTGTATCGCGCAGCATAGTATCAGCGACAACCGAAATATTTCGAAATCGCATGCATTACCGAATCGGCGGAATCAGGAACATCCGGAAGTCACGGCGTGCAACCTATAGAGCTTTTTTAGCGGATCGATGCTTTCTACATCCCCCGCAGAACGCCCCAATAGTGCGATACCTAGAAAAAACATCTTCTCTCTCTTCCCCTCTCGAGACGATCGGGCAAAAGGAAGTTTAAGTTGCACCACGATTTTTACAAAGTGAAATTTTACTTTCAAGCAGCGACGAATTTTGTAGAAATACCTGCCAAGGTGTTGCATATGGAGTGCAAATTTTATAAAGTGTTTCGTTCAAGAATAATTAATGTTGTAAAAAGACTGACTTATCACTTAAAATGGATTGTTGATGCATTATGTGAAAACAGTTTAATGAACAAAAGATGTGATTGAAGTTATTAACCCTTTGCACTCGAATGGTGACTCTGAGGCGCCAGTCAAAATTGCCTTAACATTATTAAAACAGTTTTAATATTATTGAGTTCGTCTGTGAGTGTAAAAAGTCTTCGCACGTCTTTTAAACTAGAATAACTTTTTTATAATTGTACCATTTTTTCGACGAAAAAATTTTCAAGTATGTGTATAAAAATAGATCTATAAAACATATATTTTAAATTTTCATTAAGGGCCCAAAGAAAAAAGTTTTGAGAAATGCCTTTTTTATTTTTGTATGTAAGTTTGTAAATTACAATTTTTGAAAAATCTTTTCTTCATATCACTCCGTAAACCAATGCTTCTAATTGATTATAAAAAATCAGGTCGTTTGGTACAATTGTAAAAAAGTTATTCTCTTTTTTAAGGGCGTACGAATACTTTTTACACTCGCTGTAGAATAAAAACGATCCGGGTTGAAAGAAATCTCTCGGTATTCCAATTAAAATTGCTCGGAGTCCAATGGGTTAATACTCACCCGAAGAAAATTCGAATTTTAAGGTTTCTTTTGTCCGTGAGTGTACGATCGCCGAAATAACGAAAGGAACGGTGAACGTAATCGAGGCGAGGGTGTTCACCGAATCGATAGGAGAAGTGCCGTTTTTCCGAGGGAGAGAATGTCCGAATAAAATTCCGCTTCTCGATCATCCGACAGGAAGCCCTTTTCGAAGTGTCGATACGAGAGAAAGATAAAATTCGAGTGAAAAGAACCGTGGCGGAGGATCCTCGAGAGCTTCGGGCCGATGGTCCCCGATCCGAGAGACACGAAGAAATAGATACCGACACCTCGAGGAACCTCATAGCATCATTCCCTAAACCCAATTCTGGTCGCGGACCCTTGGAAACTGAATCGCTGGCGTCGCTCGAAAGAAACGAGGAAATATTCGAAAATAAAAGGCAACTGGGGAACAGAAACGCGAATATCCGATACGACGACCACCGTCTTGCGATTCTTCACGCTTCTTTCCAACGAAACCATTTAATATTTCACAACTCTTTCCGAACAGAAAACTTTTCCATGCAAGAGACAATGGATTTTTACATTTTTCTCGACGTCGGGATAAAGAAAAACTGGCGCCGGTATGTCTGCAGTTAAAAAATCGAGTCCTCAATTCTAGAATTCTCCTAGATCATACTACTAGGTCATGAACTTTCGAATATCTCCAAAAATATTGATTATACGCAAAAATGTTTGAGATGAAAGTAGTTCAGTACCGAGGGTTTAGTATACTAAAGTATAGTAAGAATATAATAAATCCCAACAAAAACGTCCTGTAAACAGGAGCCAAGCCTGTGGCCGTAAAAAGTTGTGAGATCAAACAAAATACGGCAAAGTTCGTTAGCTTAGAAATACCTCTTGCAATACTGAAAAAAGCTTTTGTAAAAATTAGTTTAAAGGAACGCTATTTAATTTTTAAAGAGGTACGTGGAGGGGGCTAAATTATTCAAACTTGGCCGCTACGTAACACCTTTTATGGCTATTGGTTTAAAAAGTAACGGCCAAGTTTGAATAATTTAGCCCTCCATGTAACTCTTTAAAAATTAAATAGCTTCCTTTTAAACTAATTTTTACAAACGCTTTCTTCAGTATTGCAAAAGGTATTTCTGAGCTAACGAACTTGGCCGTATTTTGTTTGATCTCGTAACTTTTTACGGCCAGGTAATGTTTTTTTTTCAATACAACCCCTTTAAGATGTAAAATTTCAAACTTTGATAATTATTCCTTTGAGTGTTTGTTATGGTGGACTTACGTACCAAATTTCAAGCTTGTAGGTCAATGGGAAGTACCCAAAAGGTTTTGATCATCTGTCAGTCAGTCGGTTTGTGACAAATTTAGCGATTTTTGAGATCCTGTATCCCGGAACCTACTAATGTTGGAAGATTAATGTTTTGTCAATATTGAGACATGATAGCATTTAAAAAGTGTACGAAATTACATCTCTCCATCTGCCTCCAGTGCCAAGTTATAAGCCTCTAAAAAACGGCTAAGTTGTTTCGTGTAAAAGGAGGTTTCGTGCACTACCGTGCACCTAGACCTTCAAACGACCTCAGCCTGCACAAGAAAGAAAATTGCCAACTGAGAAGAAGACAAGAAAAATATTTAATTAAGGGTGGAGGCTGCGCAAGGATGAGCACTGTCAAAGGAAGCCTGGCAAGATCGGTGGTCGATCTGTGTTGGGACCGGGGGTAGTTTTGTCAGATAATTAGCGGAGCCAGCGTAAACCAGTTGCCAAGGACAAACACGCGTCTAGACCAGTGACAGGATTAGCCTTCTCGTCTGGCTTCTCCCACGCGTTGTTATCCCCCTCGTTAGAGGAGGTTCGCAAGGAAGCCGAGACGCGACAACGTGTGACACAAGACGTCGCGTATCAAACGGTGATCCTTGCGAATCCTCGCAAGCGGCTGAACATCCACTCAGATGCTCCTTTCCATCCCCCGCCCCTTGTCAATCTATATACACAGGATTGCGTGTGGCAATTAGGTCTCGCAGGCACCAACGCTCCCGGCACGTTATGATCTTGCGCGTGATTACACGCGACTGCTAGTGTGTGACTGGCGCGACTGGCAGCGTGTATGGTCGTCTTGCGGAATGTTTGACTCTGCATGAGAGTGTCCCGAGTTCGTCGAATCCGACGATAGAAGTTACGGCGGCTGAGAGGCTCGAAAACGCAGATCAGACAAGGATCTGGATATCCCGCTGAAAATCGCCGACGCTCTAGCGGCGATCGTCGAACCACATTTGTGTTCTCGACGGGTGAATCGCACCTCGGCTCACTGACTAACCTTGAACCCGGGAAATCATTGCGGGTAGCAGCATGAAGATATTAGGGGTTTCTCTTGCAGGAAATACTGCGCGATTTTCCGGCTCGATTTCCGTTATCCTCTTTTGTTCAATCGGGGAATGAATTGCCTGCGGACAAACCGTAAAAGATCATAACCGAAAATCGCTCTTCCGACTTGGACGCGCAGTACTTTCTCAGACACTGTAAAAAGTCCTAGGAATTTAGAGGTACGGTGAAGGTTCGATCGAGGCAAGGAAGATCGGCAAGCAACAAAACAGTTTTACAGTAAAGCCTCGGGGGATTCGTTTGCGTTTATCGTAGACGGGTAGCTATTCTGTTCTAGCTTCAAAGGCCGAGCCGGAACGTAGAGAAGGACAGCGCGTGTAAAGTGAGACCGCGCGCGGCCGAAGCGACTGCGACTGTCCGCGTCTCTGTCTTTCCCATACGCTGTCCTTCCTTGCGCCCGAAACGTTCATTGTCTATTAAACTACTAAATACAGTTGACATTATATCGTGCTGGGTCTTATTTTAATCGGAAAGAAGCTACAAATATATTTTGGTGAAAGTTTCATAAAAAGATAAGTAATAATAAAAAAGATTAAATATTGGTGTTACATTGTGAGAACTCTCCTCCGCGTCGCATTAGCAGAGGTTCACACCGATATACCCGTGCTGAGATGAGATTACTAAAGTGGAGGGGATACTTTTTTTCCGTTTATCGTGTACCGCCTTTTTCCGTTTATAGAGGATTTACTGTACTTAGATCGAACCTTCGCTGCTTCATAGTCTCCAACCAAGAAGGTCTACTTTTCACGGACAATCGGTGACTTATGTTAGAGTTTCTAGTCTCACGTCTGTCTCCTGTTCATGTCTTTGTTAATAGCTACGAAGCTCCCTTATACAGTTGTAAATACTCATGGTTAACGTAGAGAATCCTTGAAGACCCAGGACTCGAGGAAATTCGTTGAATTGACTGGCAACCGGATACGTCTGATTCAAGACGTTCGTGAGAAATTAAAAAAAGGTTTGAAAGATTCACAGAAGGAAGTACAACATTTTTGAAAAACCCTGTATATCCTTGCAAACGGTGTTCTATAAAAAGCGGTTCTGTGGCAGAGTTGGGCATTAAAATTTTAATCAAGATTAATTGATTAATGTGTACGATTGAAAAAGTAATCATTGAAAAATGATAGTCGGAGACTAATTCAATCGATTGATAAAGTGTTAATCATCTTTCGTTGATTAAATTTTTGCCCAACTCTGTTCGGTGGCAATTCGTGGAAAACGTCAATTTTCATTTTGAACGCGTTAAGCGCGTCAAGCAGCTCGATAAAATTTCCGAAGCCACTTCGGAACTGTGATTGCACGTCTCTTGGAAATTTCATTTTCCATCCGCTCCTGGTTGTCAGTCAATTACAGTTAAAATATAGCTGAGCGAGTCCGAAAGTGGAAGAATATCCGATGAAGCTTGCTTCCTGTCAGAAATATAAATATTTTAACATCCACGGTAGAAGCGTACCTCGCAAAGAGTAAGACATCAGGTCAGAACACTTTGTATCATAAATACAATATTTGCCTGATAGATAAAACCTGGTTTCGCAGTCTTTGCTGGTACAGAACCACGAAAGAGAACCGTCGAGATCGGTATATAACCTACAGGGCTTGAAAACTGTTGCAACATCAATTTCTTATAAATGGACTGCGGATTTTATGCATTTATGACAAAATCGGATGGGTGCAATGTGAAACAATAAAGAGATAACAAGAATGTAAGAGTACATTTCTTACAACTTGATAAAACCACTAAAGAGACAAGTTATTTGGTTCCTGTGTCTTGCAGTTAACGCGAACATTTCTAATTTCGCATAAAGATCCGCAGTCTACTTATAATAATTTAATTTTAGAGGGAGTTTCTAGTCCAAATTAATTTTAGAAGAATTCGCATTCGTGTCGGTGAAGTTCGGAGATGCCTTTTCATGCTGAAAATTGAAAATTCAGTTATCGAAGGGAAGGTGAATGTTATTTTTGCTCCTGGCACGAACACCATGTATGACAGTTTGAAACAGTTTTAATCTCGGACCGGTTTCAAGCCCTGGTAATCCATCGCGAGAGCAGCGAGCCGAGGTGGTTTGAGGTGTGCGTTTAAAGAGTTTCCAAGCCCCCTATCCGCGGCCCCATTTTCTTTGCTGATACTAATGACGGTGTGCAACACTGAAAACCCCACAGAAGATGCACGTGTACAAGAAAACGCTGCAGGCAATGATCTACCCGATCTCCTCGACGACGCCGCACAAGTTCGTCACCTGGACAGCCACGTCGCCGACCTACTGCTACGAGTGCGAGGGTCTCCTCTGGGGCATCGCGCGACAGGGGGTGCGGTGCACGGAATGCGGTGTCAAGTGCCACGAAAAATGCAAGGATCTACTCAACGCGGACTGTCTGCAGAGTGAGTAACCATTGTATATATTCCTTTTTACTTCTTTTTTTCCCCGTTTTACTTTAACTATGATGAGGAGGTAGGGATGCCGATTATTTTCACGGAAAGATCGATTTTTCTGAATCGATTATAATCGAAGCTTCAAGAATCGATACACTAAAAAATCGTTTCCAAAATAATCGATGTTTTGAATAATCGATTTTTTTTAGGAATGTCTAAAAATGATAAAAAAAACACGAAGATCAAAATTTTGTAGGACTCTCATTGAAGAATCGATTCTAAAAATCGATTTATTTTATGAAAATAATCGATTTTTTAAATAATCGATTAGAAATCGACATCCCTATGACGAGAACCCCGACTCCACCTGTGGCTCGGACGAGACCTCCTGTTAAACGCGTTCCGCAACAACAGCCTCATTTTCTCCGGACTATTTTCAGAACTCGATTTCCTTCGACGATATTTTCCAAATTATATCAACGTTGTCCTCGCTAATGGAGAGCGAAAAGTTGCAGATGCGATATGTATGCGAGACAAACCACCAGGACATTAACTCGTCGTGAACTCCGACGTTGATACGTGCTAAAATTATGCCGCGTCTCTCCGAACTTAATTGCCGGAGGCGCAGGCAGGAACGTAATTAACGGGCGCGTCTAATGTCCTCCGCGTAAAGCGAGTTCGCGGGAAAAATCTCGAATCCAGCGGGTAACGCGAGATTGTTCGCTCTTTTAGTCGATTTCCATCGACACGAGAAATGTATATTTTCCGACTAAAAAGTTTTCCAAAATGCGAGACCTGTTATCACTTGGTTGCAAGGTGTAGACGATTCGGGGAAATTGAGTTGGAGAATAAATTTCGTTAAGCGTACGAAGCGGATTAAACTCTTTAACCACTTCCGCCAGCGTGGGGGCGGAGAGATACCATTTACCGCGAGGCGTTTTTTTCATTTTTTCATAAACCGCTTTTTCATCCCCCGGCGGTGAATGGTCGGGGTACTCCCCGGTTTCCGAAAGACGCACTCTCTCAACTTTTCACGCGGGGCTCGCGTGCCAGCGCGCGGGTTTCGCGTCTTTCGTCGAGCCGGAACATTCGAGGACCTTTAATTTTCCGGTGCAGCCGCCGCCGCCGCGCCGCCGTTGCACCACTGCACCGGGGCCGCGAGTTTCGCTCGCGAAAATGTTGCCGCCGCTTAACCAGACCGGAAATTACACGTACCGATCGTTCGGCGGCCGGGTCGGGAAACAAACTCCAGGCAAACGGCGCGGCGCGCCTGCACCTCCGCGAAAAATTGATTTTCTCCGGACGGGAAAATAGACGGGCGCCTCGGTTCACGGTGACTTACTTCGAAAAAACAAAGCCGACCTTTTTCTCCGGAGGGTTCGCGCGTGGGGGGTGGAAAAGAGGCCGGTACAACGAACCGTGCGAAAAAAATGCTTGTTCGGCGTAAATCAGGCGAAAATCATGTCCCCGTTTGCTGCGCTCGCAGATCGGTATGTCCACAAACCTATTGGCTGTTAGACCTCTTTTGTAGATATACAGGGTACTCCCACTAACCAGCGTTCCTCTTCCAAACATTCGAGAAAGTGAAAGAACAAATGTTTCTTCTACTTTTTTATATCATTCGTATGCGGCAGGCATGTCAAACGAGTATTCAAACAAGTCGACAAGTAGACTGTGGCCCGATCAAAAACTTTGGAACTGTTGATGACAATTTATAGGTTTGTCACTCCAAATTCACCCTTTTTTGCAAGGCAATTCAGCTTTCTGTAAATCAATTTCACCCTTTTGCAAATCAAGTTCACGCATTAAGAATATTTAAAATGAATTATTTATTTATTTCGATTGAATTATACAGGGTGTTCATTTGAAAACTTTCCAGCCGAATATCTCGAATCTTTTCAAGGTCACTTGAAGGTCAACTTTGTTTTTTCAAATGGAAAGCTATATTTTTTATTATGTGATCTTATTGTACGTAAAAAGACCAGCAATTTTCGTAGGATACTTTTCTTTATCCGTAGGTTTTTTATCCGCGCAAATACAACCAAATTTCGAAAATTTCGTTGCTGAAAAACATTCCCAAGTTTCTCCGAAACAAAAATGAAATAGTTTTATTCGAATAAATTAAACTTGAAAAAAAATCAATTTTTGTACGTACAATATTTTGTATGTGTAACAGCAATATTAACAAAATAATGTGTTTCCGTTTTATTTCGAGTCTGCTTTTTTCTATTGCGGCTCTCGAATTAATCTATAACACTTAATGAGACCTTTGCTGGTGAAAGAGTTTGACATGCCTGGTATACGGCATAATGAAAGTTTAAAAAATCAGCGTTGACCTTCATATGTCCTTGAGATCTCCACCTATGAAGAGATTAGTAACGTCAGAGCCCATAGATACCAAGCGAGTAACAATAAATAAATAATAATTGGAGTCTGTCGATAATCCCCTCTACTCGTAACTTTTCACAAACGAAGTTCACAGAACTCGAGAACTGTCGAGTACTTCGATAAGAGTGCGATAAGAGAGGGATTAGGAAGACGGCACCTTAATTCGAGAAGAAAATTAGCGTACGAACTTTGGGATAGTTTCGTCGGGAGGGGTCGCGGGGATTGGCTGTAAAACAATGGCGCGGCATCCGGGTCGGGTGGCGGCGAGGCTTCGTCGATAATGGGACTGAAGGGCAAGAGTCGTTAGCCTCGTCGAGCGAATCTGAGACGGTTGAAATATCGGGTGAAAACGAAATCGCGATCGACAGAATTGCGAGCCTCACCCTGCTCTACGCCGTTCTCTAACGTAGGGCGAAAGAAGGAGGAAGGGCGTGGGCCAAATTGAAATTCTGGGAATGGCCTCAGCATTATACGAGTGTCCTTGGACCTTCCTCGATGGAATCTGGCGTCCTCTCTCCTGTCCTACGAAATCCACTCTCGGCAGAACTTTTCTTCCGAAGGACCGCGCCTGATAACAAGCACTTCGTTTATTCTATGGAAGCAATTATTTCGGTCGCCATCTCTCTGCACTTTTTCCCGCGTTCTAATCCGTTTCGTTAGTCGCGATTCAAACTGCCGAACGTTCTTTACCTATCTTAAGCGAGAAGATCGCGATGCTGCGACTTCTTTTTTTGTCGCGAACATTCTTGTTTCACAGTTAGTTTATTTCATCGATTACTTAATTGCGCAGAGAGACGTCGCTGCGGGATAACAGAAACGAACCGAGCGCAGTTTAAGGGTGTTGCTTACATAGAGATGGTTACACAAATCTCCGGTGCTAATTGGTTATTAATTGATGGGCAACAGCGCGAACTGGCGTGGAAAGCCGGAAGGCAGGATTTTTAATTAATTTTCTCGCGGTTCGTCGGGTCACTTGTTACCGATACACCGTTTGTACTTCGCAGATAATAATACGTTTTTACCTTGCTCTCTGCTCGACGTTTGCTCCGATTAATTTACTAGCCTGAATACGCGGTGTTTCCGAAACGTGGAAAATGATTTCGATCGAACGAATGATTAATCCAGCGTTCGTCGAACAACTGTAATTGAAATGAGAACTCTCGATGCTCGAGATCCAATTAGGGTCGCGCCGATCGATCCCGGGGGCAACGTAATTTTCCGTGGGCCACCTTCCCTGTGCCTTTTTTCGACGGCATGAGTTATTAACATTCCTATCGACGCGGCCAGTCGACTATTGATTCTTCCCTCCTCCAGCTGGCGATCGAGCTGGCAAACATAGAACAACAAACGGCCGAACGTGCGCGTAATCACCGTTTTCCCGACGTTCCGGCGGTTTTTCACGGTCGAATCGGCCCCCATCCTGTCGTTTGATCAATAAATCGGCTCCGGGTCCCATTCGATCGCGCGAGTCGATTTAACTCGGTGCAGCATTCGTTGCGCCACGAAATTTCACCGGTCGATTGTTTAATTTTCGCAGGGGCGGCTGAGAAGAGTTCGAAACACGGGGCCGAGGATAAGGCGAACAGCATAATCACAGCCATGAAGGAGAGGATGAAGCAGAGGGAGCTCGAGAAGCCGGAGATCTTCGAGCTGATCCGGTGAGTCTTTCCCAGCCAAAGCTATTCCTTTCTTTTCTGCCTTTTCTGTCTGCCGCAGCAGAGTCGACTCGACGGATAAGCGCCGTCGATCGGTCGCAACGCACCGAGTTTCGAGGGAGACAGTGTTGCGATCCGTTACGATCTCACTGGCAGGATCTGTCGCCATTGCTCTCGCCGATCCCTTCGAACGCAGATCCATTCGAATCTTAAGGAGAAACGACACTGCCTTGCACCGACGATTCGATTCCAAAAATGAACCGAATTGGTGTCGCTTTTAATATTCTGGCATTATTTATTCATATTAACGAAGAAGACGATCCTACGACGAATAAGAGAAGGACACTGCTTTGCACTGACGATCCAATCCCAAAAATTAACCGAATTGGATCGCTTGCGATACGATCGATTTTAATACTTTATTATTATTTGTTAATATTAATGGAAGAGACCGTCCTGCGACGAGTAAGAGAAGGACACTGCTTTGCACTGACGATCCAATCCCAAAAATGAACCGAATTGGTTCGCTTGCAATACGATCAATTTTAATACTCTATCATTATTTATTCATATTAATTAAAGAGACCGCCCTACGACGAATAAGAGAAGGGCATTGCTTTGCACTGACGATCCAATACCAAAAATAATGAACCGAATTGACGTCGCTTAAGATATGATCGAATTTATACTCTATCATTATTTATTCACATTAATGGAGAAAACGGTCTTACGACGAATAAGGGACAGACACACTTGAAGAAATTTATTTAATAATTCCTTATGGAAATAACCTAGTAGCATTTATGGTCGGCTAACGGTAGCCAGTGGTTGGGAGTTAGTTGGGATCTGGTTATGGTTTTGCCTACAAATCCCTAACGAATATCCAACGTTGGAGTAATATGTTAGTGGACCCTAGTGGGCCCAACTGCATAAAAAGGCGACATTTCTAACGGTTACCCAACCAATACCCCAACGAAGACCCAGCAAAATGCCAGTCATAAATGCTACTGGGTTATATTTCTGATATTAAGAATTATAAGATTATAAAAAAGGTGAAATCGCCAGCAGGAAATGTATCGTTAGCATAAGACGAATCTGGGTACCCGTGACCGGTACGGTACATTATCCGAAGTTTTAGCATTTGCATAGATTAGTTATGACCCGCTCGACCGTCTGAGGCCGGGAACACGGCCGCGCGAACACCGGCATTCAGGATTTTGCCGGGACAGTGGAATAGGTGAATTTAGGTCAGCCGACCGTCGCGCGATAAAGAGCGCTAGCAAACAGCGCTATGATCCGTCCGACGCGATACCGTGTTGCGTTCCGTGTCGCGTCGCATCTTTTGTGCAACATCAGGACGACACAAAGGATTTCAAAATATTTCTCTCCGAGCTTCGAACTCCGAAAAACCGAGCACACGCCTGATAGACCAAGTTTTGTTCGCGCGTCGCCCTACGAGCGCTGCTGGAACTTATGCTCGGGGAAACGGTAAACGAAACGTGTGCCATCCTGAAACAGATGCCTCTTGTTTTCTCTCGGAAAACGCGAACTGTCATTTCGCCGATTCGTACGTGATTTTTAACCGTGAATTTCGACGGTTCCTTTTTTCCAACCAGCCCTTTCTGTTCTGCGAATAATTTCTCTGGTGAATCATATTTCTAATTTCATTATTACTGGACTGCGGATTCGATGCATTGTGATGATAATTTTAAATAATTTATAATATCCAGAAGGCTCCAGAAGTAAAATTAGTTAATGGACAGCGCAAGAAAATATGAAGGCAGCTACGATACTGTTTCCCATACTTTCCTCCGATACTACTGACCCAGTTAGCTCCACGAAACTTCCTGATCCTGCCGTTACAGCCATTCAATACACATTTTTTCTGGCGGGAGCCCGGTATATTAGATTAATGTATTATAGCTGCTTCGTAATTCTCGGAAATTTAATAAAGATACGCTGCATGGAAACTCGTTGTAAGAACTCTCGAATTTTCGAAAAGCATTCCAGGCTATTACCGTCCATAATTTTTCTCAGAAACTTTTTAACAAGTTCTCCCGCGATCTAACCATCCCTGATTTGAATTTTAAATTGCCGAGAATGAAAAAGAAGAATCCAGAACGAACCGTTCCTCGACAATTGAGTGGTTTCGGTATTTTCTATCCCAATGAGAAAATTTATATAACCATTTGTTGGGATAGAAAAATGTCGATGTCTAAAAAAAGATAGATATTCCCACCACTGTAGTAATCTGATCTCGGGCCCGCGCGTCCTCACAATGTAATACCAGTATAAAAATTTTTTTATTATTACTTATTTTTCTATAGAACTTTTTCCAATACATTTGTGGCATTTTTCTGATTAAAATAATACTAATCACGATATAATTCCAACTGTATTTAGTGGTTTAATTAACGATGAACGTCTCTCTTTACACGCGCTGTCCTTGTTACAAGGCTATATAGTATGGAAAATTATTTTCTATTGCACTAGGCAAGTAAGTAACGGTGGTATTTTCTTGCTCTAAATTCATACAATTTTTATTATAGTGAGAATTATTAATATAGTAAGAATTATATTAATTTACAGACGCAATTCTTAAAATTTTCTTGAGAATGATCTAAAATAAAATCGAAACGTTGAAATAAAGATATTGTGAAAATTTGCAAATAGTGGTGATATTTAACAATTGATCGAACCAGTGCGGTGAAATCATTGAAAATTTTGTTAGCAACAATTTTACGATCGACGTAAGGAAACATTTGCAAACGAACCTCACTTTTGCGATTATAGAGGATTTACTGTACATACGTGGCCGCCCTTAACGCGGTGTCGACACAACAGGGCGCGTGTTCTATTGGGGTTGACTGTAATATAAAATTCGCAGAACGAGCACACAGAACACATGGCGGGCTTGGCGTTTCGTACAGCTGTTAACCGATTCCCTGTGCTCGGCACCGTTTCACGTGACGATTCGCTGAGCAAACACGACGCGACCCGACTGCACGGTAAATTCTGGGTGCTTCTAACCAGATGTGTAATCTTGATTGATCGAGCCCCCCCTCCATTTACAAATCTGCATCATCCTTTTGACGTCGCCTCGAACGGTCCAGGACAGAATGGTACGCGAATCCTTCACCTGAAGAACGCTCATTTATTTCGCGCCTGTCAACCGGAAGCTGCTGCCGCTGCTACAATAATAATGCGTCGATATCCGTTCAAAGGTATATTACGGGACGGTAGGCGGGATATTAAACTCGCGGGATTGAATTACCGCTTCGAACGGATCCAGCAACGCCCGACACGATCAGGATGATAAATTGGATAATGAAACGCTGTAATACTTTACTTGTCGCGCCGGGATACTGCCAGAACATCGACTGCCGTTTTAAAAGATCATAAAGTCGGCCAATCATCATCCATAACTGGACTGCGGATCTTTGTGCTAAATAAAAATGTTCTGCATCGATTGTCGGAAGCAGGGATAAGATAAAAATTGATTTCATCCCGTAATACATTAATTTTTGATCATTGTAGTTTTTAATACATCAATCGATGCAGCTGGACATGCGTTATAAACAAGTACTAACCTATGTACGTCGAAAAGTTAGTAGTTCAGGAGATATTTCAATTTAAATAATGCTAAAACAACATTACTGTCGTACGGAGACATTAGCGTTTATTTACTAGTGTAACGTCTTAGTACGACAGTAATAGTGTTTTAGAATTATTTAAATTGAAATATCTCCTGAATTGCTAACTTTTTTATAACGAATGTCCATTGATGTATTAAAAAATACATACATAAAAATTCTATTAAAAAAAAATGAAGGTGACTTTCACATCTCTGAAAAAAATTACATGAAAACAAAAATTTTTTTGGTATCGTATGAGCCCCATTTTACCATTCAACTTTGTCCTTCAGACATTTGACGTATCTTCAAAAACAACAAAGATATTCAAGGTGGTCAAGTTAGGTGAAATACCCGATATAAACAAATATCACAATTTCTTGTTTGTAATTACTTTGTGATGTATCACCTTTCAGACGCAGTCAAGTAATGCCAGATCCGATTAATATTAACAGAGTTACGACATGGTAACACCATCTATCGGGAGAATACGAAGAAACTTTTTCCCCAATCTAATATATTGCACTTGCACCTAACCAATTTCTTCATAAATGCATCAAGCTCCGCAGTCTATCGTCGAATTCGTTTTCATACACCCTGGAGTCCCTGGAATCCTGAAGATTTCTAGACAAGTGCCACTACTATCTTTACGTTTAATCAGGGAAATTGCGTTCTCCCCATCGCATTCGAGTTACGTTCTCGCCGTGGAAAACTTGTTACGCGAATATAGATCTATGCTGTCGTGCAAGCATCTCATTTGCCCTAATGAAACGTCATACGCAACGTTTGCGACTAAAGCTGGATGTAGGTCTCGTCTAATAAGCAATTTCTGCATATTTATATTACCAAAGCGGAACAAAAGTTGTGCGCCTGCGACGGTTTTCGGTCCATATGAGCCGTTTATTTTGAAAGTGTGGCGTAAGTCCATTTAAGTTTAAATTGAGATATTTAAAAGTTTGCGTTTCAATGAAATTAAAAATATACGTATAGAATACCAATGTATCACACTCCTTAAGTATATCTGAGAGAGTTAAATTTATAATTCCTATTAAGCTAATAGAGCAATTATTAATATTATTATTATTATAAATATAAATATTTATAAATATAAATATTATTATAATTATTAATAATTATAATTATTATAAAGTGGTATCAATACAATATTTTCGAATTTTCTTGGTCTACCCCGTCGTGGTAATAAATTCAGTATTTTAAACTCTGCATTCTCATCCATTGATACCTTATAGAAAATTTTATATGGTTCATTTCTCAAAAAAAAGCATCCAGCATATTTTTAACCAATTTATTGTTTCTCCGTCAGAATTATGTACCCTTTTAAAAAATTACATCCTTCAAAAATCTTGTTGATATGACATCCTCTTGTTTCATTTCATTTAAAATAAAGTTATTACCTTTCCGGCACTTCTTGATAACATTATAACAATCTTGGAGGACAAACAGTAAATTATTTTTCTTTAATGACATTTCTACGACGTCAAAATCTCTGTCATTCGGTAAAAACGAATGTCCTGATACTAAGAATTTTTGGTGGACTTAGGCTACTTTCAAAATAAAAATTTGTATCATTCCATTAACCAGCTGATTTCCATTTTACAAAATCTTTACGATTTTAAATATATTAGTTACAATTTCCTTCAGAATTAAAAGATAACATAGACATGTAAATATTAAAATTGCTAGCTTGATTTTTCTCTAAAATGGACTTAGGCCACTTTTAAAATAAACGGTCGACATAAAGTTTATGGAAAATATAGGACCTATGTTAAAATTATAAATAGCCGGATCTTTATGCAATCAATATAATAATAAAAGTCCCAAAGGACCTACAGGTCTCGAAACTGAAAATACAATTTTATTATGTAAATTCTTCCCTCCCGGGTGTGAAGAGATGGATCGTACTGAAGGTGACTCGTGAATTCACGAACGATTTCTGACGGCACACAACGCATAAACAAGAATTGTGATTGATGCCTAACCGATTCAGTATGCTGCGTACGGTGGGCGATATCCGCGGCACCGAAGCACGCAACAAATTTATTTCGTTCGAAAATATTCATGGTCAATGACGTATCTTCATGCCTGTCAATCTCTATCGTATTTCCTACAGTATTTTACGACCGATACCTATATCGAAATCGACGCTAGTATTTTTCGCATCAAATCTCTCCGTTCTTTATTTTTTTTTTTTTGTTGTGATAAAAAAATGACATTGTTTGACGGTCCAATGTCCGGCGGAATCGTATATTCATTATCCGGATCGTTCCCGAACGCTCTCGTAAATCCTCCTCAATATTTGCATGTGAATTGATTTCGAGAGGCAGATCTTATGTATCCGCGCGACTCGCGTTCGCAATCCGGCTTGCATTATTTACCGAAACAATGGCAGCGTTCAGATAGTCCGGAAAAATCAGGTCGACGTACAAATCGCGGTGGAACAACGAGGAAATTCGTCGGAGAGAAACGGAGGCAAGACAGAAATTGTAAATTGTTTTCGAAACGCTTGGTAAGAACGAGACAAAGGAGTTGTGTATGCATTTCTTTTCTTTTTTTAATAAAAAGTAAGCATAACGCTCTTGCATCTCGGAGAAAAATCCGAGTTATCATTTTACCGAGGCGAAAATACAAGGTACCACATAGTGAAAAAAAGAAGAGCCTCCTACTTTGCAGTTTCAAACGACCCACGTACATTTTAAAACGGACGCGATAAAAATACGCGATGCACTTACTCGGCGGGACCCCGAATCGTACCGCGCGAAACATTTTCCACAGTGAGAACGGAGAAACACGTACAGTCGAGGACGAAAGGATAGCGCGACCTTGCAATTTTTAAAATGTTTTAAATGTCCGTGCGCCGTATTTTCGACAATTTAGTGAATTGTAAGCGGAATTGGTAATTCAAACAATTCTTCGACTGCACGATTTTAGGGGAACGCGGGCTCGTAATATGAATTGTAGAACCGCATCATTAACTAATTCAGACTAGTGTCGTATAATTAGGGAATCCCGGCTAATGAGGGACGGATCGCCCGTAATAGCTGTTGGAGGGTAGCTGCATCGCTGATTAATTTCGCACCGTGAGAAGATGCGATTAGGGGTGGCGTCGTATCGATTATGCCATGTGCGGTGGAATTATCAGCTCGATCAGTTGCATTATTATTAGCCAGTCAGTTTATACCTAAGGAAAGCGATGAACGATGGGAACGGTGTGCTGCGTGCTTTTGGAACACCGGCGATTTTCCCGGCTGCCAGCCACGGAAATTGCAATTCCGACCTGTGCACCAGCCTTGATTACTTAATAACTGATAATGAGTCTGATCGATGCCCCCGCTGTTACGTTTAAGTCAATCGCGCGAATGCTAGATGCTTCAGCCGGGCCTTTATCGAGCGTGGAACCGAAATAGAAGTCGAATAACATAACAGTATGAACGAAAAATTGTTCGAATTATTGTTTTTCCAACAATGTCGGCAATAAATATATTTTTTGTGTAGAAAGATCTTCACGGTCACAGAAGGTCAGGAATGAAATATTCAAAATGTGTCCTACATTTCTGACTTTATGCTACCTTGAAGATCGTTCTGTCGTATACGAATGAACTCGTTTTGGCACACAAGCATTCCATTTAAAAAATTTAAGGTTACCCTCATTTCCAAAAAATAATGCGGATAAAAAAGCTTACGGACACCATTATACAGAGTGTTCGCGATAATTTGTACCAGCCTTATTTCGGTAAACGATAAACACTAGAAAAGACCGAAGAGGAGGAAGTTGTAGTATATTTTACTAGCAATATGATACAAAAAATTGAGATACGCTATCATATTGCTAGTAAAATATACTTAACGTGACCATCTATTTTTTTCCTGAAATCTTTCTTGTATGTGTATTCGAGAAAACGCATATTTCTTCATAGTTTCTTTTTATTAATGAAAAAACAGGAATGAACACGTGAAAATAAATAATTTATGTGGTCTTATACTTTTCTGAAGAACAAACTTCAGTGTATGTGTACTCGCAACCAAGGAGCGAGCGAACTAGCCGGCTTCTGTCGACTAAACTACAATGTGTGAGACTTATTGGCCTGCCCTAGGCTAGACCAGACGCTACCGTCGTCCTTCTTTGAAATTGTTATCGTGGATTGCTCTCTTCCTAAAAACGGGACATTTCGGCGTCCCGAACATGTGCTTGGGGGCAACCAGACAGACTACCTAAAGACGGGACGGTCCCGTTCAAAAAGGGACGTATGATCACATTGAATATACTACAATTTCCTTCGCTTCGGTTTTTTTTCTAGTGTTCATTGTTTACGAAAGAAACACTGCTACAAATTATCGCGAGCACCCTGTACATTGGTTGCGAATAACAGTAGAATTTTCTCCTCATTCAAGTCTTTAGTCGAGCTTTTCTCGTTTTAATTGTCGAGCACCATCTCGACTCGGCCGGCTGTTGTTTCAGTCTCGAGAGTCGAAAGGATCGAAGTATCGATCCAGCTGGATCTACAATCCGCACGAAAGTCGGTGAGTGACCGGTGTATAGTTTAACAGGGATCAGGGTTAATTAATATTGCCACCCCGTTGAGGAATTTCCCCCGCAGTTGTTCGAGTTGATAACGGGCTGGGCCGCGGGCAGATCGATTAAATATCGATCAATAATTTAGCTTGTACCGCTTGTCTCGCTATCGGACCACTCGATACTTTTCCGCCTGGTATTAATTAATGGAACAGCTGCCGCGAGCGTTAGAACAAATTACCGGGAGGGAAGAAATAAAAAGTTTCGTTTACTTATCCGCCGAGTTGCAGACGCGCCTCCAGCCTGCGTTTTAACTTGCGCCGAAGAACCAAACGTCCGTTCGAGTTCCGGGAAAGAGAGGCAGAGAGATTGAAAACACTGTCAAACTTTGCAAATTACTCAATTATCGGACTTATACAACACACGTGGCATAACGTTTCCGTTTAAACAAATATTATGATGTTATTACAAAAGACATTGGATTGTTCTTTGCAGCAAAAGATTTTGTAGACTTTCCCGAATACAGTGATATCCAATATTAATACATTATGAATGTTCGAACGATCGTTAAAGATGGAGAGACACCACTTTTGCACCAATAGTTAAGGATATTTTTCACTTTAACTTAAAAAATAACGGACCAGCGCGAAATCGAACTATATCACGCGATAGACTTTTACCTCGAGAAACCACCCTTTAAAGTTTGCAACGAGGCCGTCAATGCCTCCGATCGGAAACATTATGCGACGGGTTGTAGTAACATAGTGGAATTAGAAGGAAACGCGGAATACAGTGGAGAAATAATTGCGATTCTAATCGGCAATCCGTAACTTCTCTTTTAGAAATGGAGATGACCTTCAAGCTGGCAATAAATGTGTTACACGCTCCTATGTAAAAGAACGATTAAAAATTCTTTTTAATCAATTTCCGGGCTCGAAGACTCCCAGTTTCTGCAATCCAGATAGCTTCGAGCGCAAAGGGTTGATAAAATGATGCATTATTTTGCATACGGTTCTGCGCGGACCCGGCATGGCGTCGCGCCGGGAAAAGAGCTTCGCAGGGAGACGTCGTTGCTTTCGTTACTTTCGTGTCAAAGAAATATCGTTCGTCGACGCCGGAAATGATCGTTTAGCGTGCAAAGCAGTGTCGATGGAGGCGTGCGCGCCGCAGTGTGTTCGTAGACAAGACAATACGATCGGGTAACGATCTCTTTGAAAGACGAGGAAAGAAAGAGAAGCGGAGCAGTCGAAGAGCAATGGCGATTGCGAGCCAGGGGTAAAGATACGAGGAGCGTGTGAAACGAACCAGAAACCTCGTAGCTTTCGCAAGGCCGGGTCTCGTCTTCTCTGAGGGTTGGGCCGGTAAAATCTCGCGCCGAGACGAGGGCTCGGGAGGTCGAAGATACGACGGCACGTTTTTTTGGTACGTTGCCATCGAGCAATCAACGTCCTCGTTAGCGGGCTGATCGATGACCGCGGCCGCGCGTTAATTACAAAGCCATGTGTCCGTCGACGCATTGAAAATATCCCCGGATGAACTCGAGCGGTCTGCCACGCGCCGCTGAACGTCCGCCTCGATTTATGCCCGACCAAGTCGAGATATCGGCTTTCCGATAAACAGTTATTTATCAGAGGCAACAGTTACCGCGCGTAAATTCTCGCGTCGGATAAATTTCCGCCCCCCTCCTCTCTCTTCTTCCATCTTGAAGGGCGAGGAGCTTTTTAAGACTAGGTTTACGGAGAAATCTAGAAATAACTATTTCACACGTTGTTTTATAAACAATACAAGAAGGTGCCTATCCAAATTTTTAATGTACAGGGTGGAAATTATAAAGCGTTACAGACAAATATCTCCAAGATATTGATTATACGCAAAAATGTTTCAGATGAAAGTTGTTGAAAGCTTGAGTATAAAAGTGTTGACCTTTATATGTCCTAAACCTAATGGTTAACGAGATATTATCCAAAGAAGAAAGAAAATTGCTTCGATAATATCTCGTAAACTATTAGATTTAGGACATATACAGGTCAATACATTTTTACTCAGAATTCGATAGTCAATCGATTCATGATAAAGGAAGTAGGTCTTTCTATTTTAAAAAATCAAGGTGACCTTCTCCTCACCTTGGAGTGTCCACCGGGAAAAATAAAAGTCCCACCGCATGATATCCCCCTCGGTACTGAACAACTTTCATCGGAAACATTTTTGCGTATAATCAATATTTTTGGAGATATTCGTCTGTAACGCTTTATAATTTCTACCCTGTATATATCCAAAGAAGTAAATTTGGTAAGGGAAGCATCCTTACAATCTTAATAATCGCAAATTAAGAATATGAGAATCCGTCATTTCGACGGATCCCGTAAACCTAGCGTTAAGAATGTTTTTTTTTTTTAACAACGTACCAGTCGCCGCGGATCTTCGACCTCGCGAAGTAGTTTCGTGAGAAAAAGGAAACGATTTGAACGAGAGAAATTAGACGGTCCGCGGAAATGAGAATGAGAGGAACAGGTAGGACGAGATCTAGGCCGTTGGCGGAGCTCATGTGAAAGAAAGTCTCGTCGGAGTTTAGGTCAGTCTTCGGGGTCGACAACGCGCAGCATACGGGTCACATGATGTCGGTGAAGCAGTCGGTTCTGGACGGTACCAGCAAGTGGTCCGCGAAGATCGCCATTACAGGTTTGTGGCCAGCTCGTTGTGACCGCCGGCCATGGCCGGTTTTGCACCCCTCCGTGCAACGAAACGATGAAACGTGCAGCGCTCGATTCTTATATTATATATCTACATATACATCTCGATATGATACATACATATATGTGTACCACCTATGTGCCTCAATGTCTTGTTTATTATTGCCGAATCTTTATTTCCGTTTGTCGAACCACTCGCCCAACATCCAATTTTGTTATTCACATACCGATATCCTACCACCACCCCCTCACAAACCCTCTTTCACATATTCGCATTCATGTGTTTCTACTTTGTCTATATCTGTCTTATCATTGGTTTTCTTGCTCATTGATTGTGATTTTCAGACTGCGGATCTTTATGCAAAATCGAAGTAGCCTGGATTAATTGTGGCGAGCAGGAATAAAATTGATTTTCATCCCTTATTGACTTTGCTACATTCAAAAGAACCATTGCAGTATTCTGAAATTTTTCAACCAATTCCTTCATAAATGCATAAAGACCCGCGGTCTAGTGACTATCGTTATTATTTATTCATCATCGACGTATGACGCTCTGCCGGCTGCTGCTGTGTTGTACTGTCTGTCACATCTATATATTCTATATTGTCTAGCGGATTTGGCTGTGCCCGTTGTCGGAATGCACCCGTTCATCGCATATGTGTGCATAGAGCTGCGCAGCTAGTGGTATTCTGGACGGTTTCACGGTTCGCGGATAGAATTCTCCATACTCTTGTTTCACCATCCCCCTCCCTCCACTCTACCCCCCTCTCTTTGATGACCATAAAGCACACTTTGGGGACACTCAGTATGTACTCGGTATAATTCCATTGGGAAGACTACACGCAGAGAGTTGGGCAAACATTTTATTTAAATAAAAATTTCGAATAAAGTTGGTTTCTTCCGAGTGGATTAATTTGAAAAAAATTCTTTCCCAGCCCGACTACACGTTCAGCTGTTTCTTAAAAATGTCACACGAACGGTATCAAAATGTTCGCTTGTATTCTCCAACCCCCTGTCTGTCGACCATCGAATGACCTCGGAAATCGCCTCTGTCAAGAAAGCGCATTTTTGGGACACCCGGTACAATTCCATTGGAAAGGGTACACGTTCAGTTGTTCCTTAAAAATGTCACACGAATTCTAGCAAAATGTTCGCTTGTATTCTCCGGAGATCGAAGGGTGGGGAGGATATACGTCAGGCGCGTTCTCAAGAATCACTTTGACCTCGAAGCGGTTCGCCGCAGCCGGTATCGAGTTTGCGACGAGAGAACACTGCGCAACAGATATACTCACATACACACACAGACACACATCGTGAATGAAAATATCGTATGTGACGAACGGGTGCATATTTCTCACAGGTCATTCCCCCGAAGCGTATCCCATTTCCTTACATCCCTTCCAATTACTTCAACGTTTTCGTCGATCACCGCGCCATTTTGCCCAAGTGTCGCCTACATAATTTGCGCTCGCCTGCGGATGCAACAACATTTCCCGGCGTTCCGATCGATCCCCTCCTCCTGCACACCACGATTTTGTCTTCGCAACGCATCTTCATGGATTGCCGGACCCATCCCCTTCGGTAGAACGTAGGCTGTCGTCTATAAGTCACTGAACATTGTTCTTTTATCAAGGCATTTTTAAAATTAATCGAATGATGGTTGTCTGAACTGAAACTGAAGGTCGTTTCTCGCAAAATAATCTAAATATGACCTCGGAAGGGTTGAAAACATATACAGTAGTCGAAATAATGATAGGTTCATAGGATTTTTACGATACAACAGTGTGTTTCGTGTAACATTCGTTCATGTCACAATGTAATTAGTGGAACACATAATGTATTTCAATAATATCATTTTCATTAATGTGTTTATGAATCAATATTACAGAACAATTTGTAATTTTGTGCGAAAGAAATATAGGTTCACTTAACCATTTTCTAGTTGAAGATAAAGAAACATTACAAACGTAATTACAAATTAATTAATTAACTAGAAAACTCGGTACAATTTAGTTGCACTCCATTGTTGGTCCTCCATTGTTGGTCCTCCATTGTTGATCCTCCAGCACAATAATGCACCAATTCATCATGCAGAAGCAATTAACACATATTTTCAGATGGCAGAAATGAAGGTTTCACTTGGTCATCAAAAATTTCATTTCATGAAGCATTTCATCAAGTGAAGTTTACAACAGTGGCAAACAATACGTAACGGTGAATGAATTAAAAAATTACATTAAAGGATATCAATGCCACAAAGGATATTTGAGGTCATAAAAAACAACGAAGGACCAACTGAATACTGAGTTTTCTGGTTAATTAATTAATGTGTAATTATGTTTGTAATGTTTTTTTTATCTTCAACTAGAAAATGATTAAGTGGACCTATACTTATTTCGCACAAAAATTCCAAATTTTTGTGATATTGATTAATGAACACATTGATAAATTTATTTATTACTTGAATACATTATGTATTCGACTAATTACACTGTGATGAATCACCTACTGCATAGTAATAAAAGTTAGAAATGTTACATTAAACACACTGTTACATCATAAAAATGATATGGACCTATCATTATTTCGACCACAGTAATTTCCGTAAGTGTTCAGGAAGACTTATGGTCGGTAGAATTAGGGATCGAAGGCACAGCAGGTTCGTATGCAGAATTTTGAATTTGTCGAAAATTCTAGGGAGACATGCCCCAGCTACCAACGGCGGAAAATTCGAGTCTGCGCACGTGAAAACATTCGAAACACACTCGCGCAGAATAGTTGGAATTAATGACGCGTTATTCCCCATAGCGGTGTACACCGTTGTTATCTCCAGTAATATTTCATTGTTCGAAACGATTTAGGGAACCGTACCGTAGAACCTTTCCAACCACGATCGTTGTAGCTGTGTGATTTCAAATCGAACGAAAGTAGGCACATTTTTCATCGGTCTCCCACGTTTGCTGTTAAAAATACTAGGACTACAGATTAGCCTCGATCGTTGTAATTACGAGGTCGTTTAGCCGTTTAGCCCAGTGACTGGGGTTGTTTCAGTCGTTAGTCACCGTTCGGCTTCTGTGAATCTCCGGTAAGTGTAATTCTATTGTTACGTGTGTATCTGTGCTAGAATGTCCTAGCAGCACTGTCAGTCGAGTTGTCTCATCTTCGTCGCTAGGAATCAGGGACCAAAAGTAACAGTTATTCTAAAATTTTCTACGATAAAAATCATTAATAAAAAGTTGATTATTCTTGAAATTTAAGACAATCTACACAAGATATAAAGAGAACAATTCGAAGAACCAAATGATTAAAAAATATCGATATTTATACTTTTTGGTTACAAGTAACAGTTATTAGTGTCCAAAAAATTGGATCCTCCTCGATAACTGTTATCGATGAGGAAGAACTGTTTCGAATGCTCAAAGCAGTTATCGATGAGAGAAGTTAATTTCGATCACTCATAACAATTATCAATGAGAGAAACTTATTTCGATCGCACATAACAGTTATGAATGAGAGAAACTTATTTTGATCGCTCATAACAGTTATCGATGATCGAATTTCTTTTCACTTGTTCATAATAATTATTGAGAAAATTCATTTCGGTTGCTTATTTAATTATTGAGTTCTCTACTCTTTTTCTTTTTTTTATTTTACTTTTTTTACTCTTTTTTGAGAAGGTTTCGTACAACAAGACGAATCAACAGACCATAAGAACAACACAAAATCTGTTTGTTAACTGTCTTTGGTATAATTGATTGTCTACCCCATTTGAAAGTTGTACTATTTAATAATAACTATTACATATTTCCTTCATCAATAATTTTCTCTCATTGATAACTGTTATAAGTGATCGAAATTAATTTCTCTCAACGATAACATTTACCAACACGAGAAAAATTTTTCGGTTACTTGTAAGCCTAATCTGTAACCAATACGATTTTAGTCGATGAAATACTTGTTATTCCATGATTTTTTTTTTCATTTTGGTTATAACAGTTATGGTCCCTGCTAGGAATCAATCGATTAGCTTCATCAATCGATCCATCTATCTGTGTAGACTGCTAGAGATCAGAGAAACGTTTCATCCGCATCCTGAGCATCTCAGAAGGTTCCTTAACTTTTAAATTAGACGAACGATTAAATGTGTCCTAGAGCAACAAATAGTTGAGAATAGTGCCGATGACAATATCTCATTGCTGAATGAACTTTTCCGATTTCTCCCGTGTGTTCTACATTTTTTATAAAACGAATGTTCATCCGAAAAATCGGGAAGAATTCTGGAACGTGTGGCTCGATACCTAAAATGTGTCAGATTTATTCTGAAGGGAGCAAAAACTGATTTTTCGAATTTCCCCTGTAACTTCCCTTAAAAATGAGGTATCGAGCTTCAACTTCGCAGGGAAGGATCGTGCCCGATTGAAATCGACCGGGGAGCTATGTTCACCCCCAAAGCCCGGCTACAACCGTATAGCGCCTTGTCATTGTCAAAATGGAACTTTTCTACGCTAGTGAAGATGCTGCATTCGGTTTTCTTCGGCGCGATAAACACGTTCACTTTAGTTCGTCGCTGGCAACCGTACGTGAAGTTTCTTCGGTGCACGAGCGTGGAGTCGCAGTGACACAACAACTCTTCTTCGGAGGTTTTCAGCAGGTAGAGTTGTCTGGAGACCGGGTGGAAATTGCAGTTTCTGGAACGGACCGCGCACGCCCGAATTAACCGATGTTCCTTGAACTATGTCTCTCTTCCGTCTCGTTAACCCGTCCGCCGGTAGGAGCGGGTAACACAAGAAACGAATTACGTTCGTTCATTTTGCCCGTTGTGTAAGGTGACCCCTTACTTTCTTGTCGTCCGTTTACGCTCCGAGGGATCAAAATGGCGGGGCCGATGTAGTAGTTCGCCAACAAGGTTCACTCTTTTATCCGTAACCCAGAATTTCGACTTCGACGATGGTTCGAGGCTTGCGGAGAAAACGGACGTCTTCATCCGTTCCTGCTGCCTCTGGATCGATCGAGCGACGTCAGCAGACACCGTACGAAAAACTGTAGTCGCCTTCCAACAAACTTTCCCGTGCCTCGAAGCTGGCGATCAGCCACGACGCGCGACGCAACAAGTTTTCTTATTTCGGGATAACGAGCCGAGGCGGGTCTGAACAAAGCGACGCTAATTCTATCGTCTCGAGGATTAACAGGTGGCGTCAGGATTACGCAGCTGTTGTTCGTTGCGTCGCGATCGATCGAAACCTCGCCAAGTGCTTTCGGGAGGTCCGCGGAGAGTATGCAAAGCAGCGGAACGCGCAGATTAACCCTGTCGAATGAACTCCGTCGCACGATGTCGCATTCAAAGGGAATTCGTGTCGCGACAATACACATGGATTGTCACGGTCTCTCTGTGTCCCTCCCCCCGCAACCCCTGTCCATTCTGTGCAGGTAGCAGAGTCGCCAAACTTTCAGGTGAAAAAGTTACGCTCTCTCTTCCAGTACGGAAGCGTGGGGGAACAGCGTCGTGGAAGGGGAAGGACAGTGTGGAGACAATTCTTAACCTTCTCTCTGTGTAGTATTATTCTAATGTTAACCGTGTAGAGGCGCGTAATGGAACTCGATTTATTTTCGTGCAAATGTTGTGAAGATAAGTGTTTGGGAAATTGTATCGGTTTTTAAAAGATAAGTATACAATAGAGGTGTGCGGGACCGGGACGGGATTCCCGGAAATCTTCGGGTTTGGAAGAAAAAAAAAAGATTAAAAAACGTGCGACGACACGTGCGACGGACCCATCGAATCGACGAGCGGACTACCCTTATAAATGACGTCATTGATGACCGTGGACAATGCCACAAGGAATTTCTTTGACAATTTCCCCACTTTTCCACCATTAACCGTTACGAAAAACCGAGGTGACAACCTCAGTACTATTTTGACCGTGGTCGGAGTAACTTCTTCCCGTTCGTTGTCACAATTTTGGATAATGTGTTGTGTTGTGCTTCAAACTTATTCGCGCAAATGGCAGTGTCCAGTTGATCCGACGGAGGTACAAAAGATTCTGAAAAATTTGTAAGTACCTATACTTTGACACTAGTATTTTATAACCCAGGATTAATATTACCACGAATGCACAAAGATCTCTGCAGTCTATTCATTATATTTTTGTAAGCCTGGGGTGCATTTGCACGCCGTACACAGAGAGAAGGTTAATCCGGCGACTCTGCCAAGTTGCGTAAATAGAAACCGAACAGTGACGCGGATCCCACCGATTTCCGAAACGTCGCCGCGAGTCCTATCGGTGAGCCGTGTACCGAAAATGTTTATCGACCAAGAGAAATCCTGGTCGCTATCCGAAAAGACTCGTAAGGTCCCCGCTACTATTGTTGTTTACCGTGGACACGTTTCTGCGAATTCATCCCGTCCCATTCGGGGTCTTTCTCATTCGTCACCCCTCCCGTCCCCCATTTATCTGTCGCAATCCTCGCTCCAGAACCGTTATTATTCGCCCGTCCTCTGTCGCTTTCATTCCTCCCCGCCATTGCGAGCGATCCGAAGCTTCTTCTCCGCCCAGGCTCGATTCACGCATCCGTTCACCAAACTTGAGACTCATCCTCCGCTTGCGCTACCGTGATGTCCGCGCGACGACAGCACGCGATCGTTAGCCAGAGAGTGACTGCCTCCAGCGTGTGACCTCCACCGAGGATCGGCAGTGTGTGTGTGTGAGTGTGTATGTGGGGAAATGCTTTTGCTTTCACGTTTGCCGCGCAAAACGTCATTCAGCCGGGTTTTTAGGGGAGGAGTTCCTTCCGGAACCATCCTCCCATCATCGTCATTATCATTCTCGCTAGTCTGGCCTGACTCGTCGCCGCTGCTGAACCGCGTTTTGAATGTCTTTCCGACGAACCCCTGCGCTTTGAGACTGTCCTACCACGTCCTTCGGTGGCCTCTGCAAGGTACCCGCGGGTTTCCGGCCGACGTCTTCGACACAGGAAGACGTGTGTTACGGTTCGAACAGGAATCATCCGTGCCGTCGATCGGTACGAGAGGTTGTCGAAGGACGTCTCGATGACAAGGACATTGTCTTCTTTTCAGCACGACGTTTTCAGTCGACCCGGACACGCACATAGACAGCCTCGAGCAGGCCGAACAGATCGTCCTTGAGGGTACCAGCAAGTGGTCCTGCAAGATCGCCATCACAGGTGACACAATACTGATACCTTAGCCAGTTAAGACTTTCTACACCAACGAGGCCGAGACGGCCCCGGCTCTCTCTCTCTCTCTCTCTCTCTCTCTCTCTCTCTCTCCTCTCTCTCTCTCTCTATCATCCGTGTAAACTGTGATTTACACACGTACACACGCTTCTTACACACAGGACCACGGTCGGGTCCACGAACCACTCCCAGTTGCCGTTCGCGTTTCACAGTTGTCAACTCTGACAAACCGCTCTTTTTCTCTTTTCTTTCTTCCCTGAATCATTAATTTAGACTGCGGATTTTATTCATTTATGACAGAAATGGGTACATATAATTTAAAGCGGTGGACATGTTAGAGATATTTAAGAACATCAATTTATTAGTTTCTGCTGAATAGGATAACTAAAAGAAGAATACAATTTTTATTTGGCTCCTGTGCCCTGCAATCAATGCAAACGTTTTTTATTTTACATAAAACTATAGTAAATCCTCTATAGTCGCAAAAAGGACGTACACGATGAATGCAAAAAAATATCCCCTCCACTGTAGTGTTAAAAGAGAATTGATATACTGAGAAATCTTGCTTCTTTTAAATTTTTTAACAATTTTCAATTTCATCTACTCAATTTTTCACCTTGAGAGGCTAAGTGAAACTGTCTTTTTTTTTTTGTTAAATCCTATGACATTTATTCGAAACATTGTCGCATACTGTTTAAAATAACGAGTTCCTCGGAAAGTCTGTGTATATATCTTCTCTAAACAATTTTTTTTTGTACGCACACGGTTGAGTTCCCATTTTGTTAAACGATTTCCGACACCTGTCAAGCGCGCACGGCAACCGGAAGTCTGATTTCTCCGACCGACGAAAGACTAACAATTGTTTAATTTTCAATAAGGCACAAGTTCACGTTTCGAAAGATCTCGTATCTTTCTGCGCACGAATTTCGACTGGATCAGACGCAAATTTCTTGTATTGTTTACTGTTGTAAGTACCTTATTATCTTTTTGGTATCGACTTTAATATTAGTTCTTCGGCTCGTGTACTCTGCATTCGAACGCACGGACGTTTGAAGTTGCAACGACTGTCCTTCGCTGAAAGTAAATTGCAGTGCAAAGTTTTAGCGATCGATGAAACGTTCGCCAGTCGTATTGGCGATCTAATTTTTCTGCCAACTTCCACCCCTTTTCTGACTACATATATGTAAACCGCACTCAATTATTACTTTAACAGGTTCACAGTCACGTCGGTCACGCACTGGTGACACTAATCCTTGACCAGGAATTCATTCTGTTATATTCGAACGAATCGAATATTCCATTCTGAAGCGCAAAATAATTAAAGCTGTACTGTGATCACTAGACTGCGGATGTTTATGCAATTTGTAAGTTCTGTGGGCAAATTTAAAGAGAGTCGGGTCTTTTGAAATTAATAAAAATCGTATTAACCCCCCCCCCCTTGCCCCACGATATCGTGTCTGACTCTTGATGAAGATTCTGAACAGATTCTGATGAAAATATATGTTAATAATTTCCTTTAAAACGAAATAAAATTTGATTTTGGTTTTGTTAGTATACAACTATCGGAAAACATATAGGCGTACAATTTATATCAATATCCGTTTTTTTTTTTTTTTTAGAAAATTACGATCTATAAAAAAAGTTCTAATCGCTGAAACCGTAAAATAAATCGTGGGGCAAGGGGTTAAATTCTGTAGGATTTTATATTCCAGCAGTTCTTGAAAATGTTCAGAGCTCATAAATGCATAAGAACCGCAATCTAGTGATCAATAGTTTCCTTAATGCTCCATCATTAAGAATAAATAAAAATTATTCGTTAAAGCTTGAATATAAAAAATGAAACAAACAAACAAATTGCACTATTCGTATGGCCTAAAATGACGAAATGAAATTATCACGTTAGTGTTCGCTTGATGAATATCGATTGCTCCGTTCGAACGTGTGTAAACGATTATCGACTGACCAGAGCGAATGCTTTTGAATCGTTAGCGAGTGCAAAAGAAAGAATGGGAATACGCGGTTGTGCATTGTGCGGGTAGGGGGGATTGTTCCGCGGATATGGAAAAATATATAACGCCGAGTGAAATCCATTATCAAGTTGCAAAACAATCGGTCAAAAAGTAAAATGGCCGTCGGAACTCGCGGCAGGGCGGGGGGTCGCATTCGTGGCAGAGCTATTGCCGATTTCCACGTTTGCGAAACTGGTTGTTCGCGTGGTCGGCGAGCCCTGCGGAACAGTTGTATTTTTCCGCGAGCTCTCCGGCCGATGACAAAAAATCGATCGCGGGAAAATTATTGAAGCCCGAAAAGCAATCGCGACGGTAACGCGCGCCAGCGGAACGAAACTTAGGAAATCATTTTCCGATTTAACAAGCGTCCCGACAGCGATCCGATGAAACGCAACGGGCGCGGGGGGTAGAAAATAATTTACAAATGAGGTTGTACGTCGCGAAAGTCAATTTCTGATATTTTCAACGAATCCGCAAGCGGTTCCGTTCGATGGGCTGTTACGCGAGCGGTATTATCGACGTCGATCCCAGTGGAAAAGAAATTTAATGAAAATTCGTGAGAAACGCGAGGTCGCCGGGTTTGCTTTGAAATAAGAATTGCTCTCGTGTTTACCGGTCGATCGTTCAGAAAAAAAAAAAAATAAACAAGAAAATACTGCAGAGCTCTCCCGTTTCAGAGACGTTTGATCATCCGTGCCTAATCCGGTATCCGACGTCATTATTGTCTGTTTTCCGCTTTCGAGAAGAAGTTAGCGAGCGTATCCGACGGAATCCGTCGAAACGTCGAACGCTGTGCCGTCTGTATCGTTTTATTGAAAAACGGATAGCTTGCGATCCCGCCACCCCCCCCCCACCCCGGGATATGTAAAAAGGCGGATCTGCAACGGCTTTCAACTCGAATGAAAAATGAAAACTGGCGGGCTAATACGGAAAGCTGTCTCAATGTGTGTGTGTGTGCTGGAATTCGGCGAAATATTCGGCGAGGTCTTGGGTCCAGAACACGTTTAAAGTAATACTTCTTGGAAATATTCTATTCTACAAGTTGTTTCAAAATCGACCTTGGCCTTATTTTCAAGGTCCGAATCCATGGTAAAGCGCAGACTGAAAAGCAGACGGTAATATTTAGGTTCGCAATTAACCCGTTCACGTTCAGAGGGTAGTTTCAACTAGAAAATGGCGATTCAACTGCAGCACAGTGTAGCGGCGAACAACGAATCTCAGTTAGCTCGATCGTACTCGAATGGAACAAACGGCGGGACGCGGAGCTTGCAGTTTCTTTTTCCGTGCACACAAGGTTCCATTGAGCCGAAAATCGCCGAACGAAAGAGCTTTCGCCAGCTCGACGTACAAAGTAAAGTGCCGCCGGCTTTCGGCCGAATTGGGTAGACACGTCGATGACCGGTCTCGATTATGCGCAATCGAGCACGATCACCCGTAAACGAATATTCGAGAGTTTTAGCAAACCTGCATCCGAATGCAACCGGCGAGCCGTGGGAACGGAACGAGGCACGCTGCAAAACCAACGAATTACAACAAAGCGTTCCCGAAAATACAGAGGTTCCCCGTCAAAGTGGATCGCTATTCAAAAGTGACAATAACTCCCAAAACCAGAAAACCCGCGGAGGATAATCACTGCGACCTGGAAGGGAAGCTCTTTCAGCTTGAACAATAAACATTCTTCTGCTACAATTACTAAAATTCTAACGACGGAAATTTTCTTCCATAGTAAATGGCTAAATAGATTTAATTATTCAAACACATATTGTATCAGGTGTACAGGCAATTTCTGTCGGTTTTTTTCTTCATGTAAAAGTCATTTTTTTTTTACTTAAGGGGCTGAAATGATATCAAAGTTTACGAATTATTTTATACGAAACTATGAATGCGACAATTATTTTATTATTACATATGGTTAGGGCATAGATTAAAGGACATATCGTAGAAATTTTACAAAAAAATATCTAAAAATGTCCAGGTTATACGTTGTCTTGTTTAACGGTTTGTAATGCCCAGGATTATCTGAAACTAAAAAACTCGTGATTATATTGTTCATTGATAAAATATCTACCATGCAGCATAGCGATTTAAAGAAAAAACCATTTTCGTACAAATGCGAGGAAAGTGAAAGTGAACATTAAATTTTTACCAAAAAAGTAAAACTTTAAACGATTGTTATAAACAATTGGGATGCCATATCAAAGAAAACCCTATGCTACATGATAGATAATGTTACTAGAATTATGTGTATCAAATTTGAAGTAAATCGGACGTATAGTTTCCGAGATATTTGTTACACCAGATGTAAAAATGTATAGTAGTTTCGAGAAAAACACAAAATGCCGCACGAACTTCTAAGCACTGTAACTTCGCTATCATGAGTTAAATTATTCCCTCTAAACTCTAAATTGAAGGAAAATTTAAGAAAATCGATATTTTTTAAATCTCAGGGTGGCGTAAGCCCTTAATGTTTATGCAAACCGCAAAGTGTTAGGCGATTCGCAGGTGAATAGATTCGAAGGAGCCTTTTTCGAGTTCGACTTTCGGCCAGGATTTCGGGGAATCCCGTGCGCCGTCCGCCCCGAAACGATCGATAGTTCAACGTACAGGGAAGTGCAGCCGCTACTGCTGCAGCGCACACGTGCACTGTACAGTCCTTTTGGCCGGTTCACTTGTGTGCAATGGTGTGCACCCGTGTGTCGGCGGAGCCGGCTTTCCCTTGCACCGTCGCGCGTCGCCGCGCCGTCCTCCTCGTTCTTTCGTCTTTCGATTCCGCGAAATCTACGAACACGAATTCGCACTCTGCCCCCCTCTGCTTAATTGGTCGTTCCTCCTCGCGGACGAATCGATCCGGGCCACTTCGCGATCCGCCCTTTGTGGTCTGATTAACACATTTTCTTGTATCGCTGCATACAAGACAGTCTCATGTGGACGAAGGGCCGAAAATCGATCTGTTATCGTAAGCATTTTTCAAAACTGAGAACCTTATAAGTAAGCTGCGGATGATCATGCAATTTTCAATTTTTGTAGACGAATTTTAAGAAAGTGGAGTAAAGTACAGTCTAATTTCCAGTGGTAGTAGCCTTTGCAGATCTCAAAGAAATAAAAATTGTACTCCCTCTGTCCCATAATAATAGTTGATGAATTTAATTTGTCCCGTAATAACGGGTTGATATTCAACTGAAATGAAAATTAGAAAAATAGTTACAATTCGTAATAATTAGGTTAACCTAAAAATTGAAAGATGTGTCAAAACAAATGACAGATGTCACGAAACATTGATTTTGATTGAAGGCTCCGCAATTTTGCGCTACTTATTATGGGGCAGAGGAAGTACTAAACACTGTCGAATTTTATATTTTCCGCCCTTTTTTGAAAATTTAAAGAAGCCATAACTGCACATAAAAGATCCGCAGTAGTCTACTTATAAATAACGAATATCTCAGGTGGTTTAGAGTTTAGATCATTCTTTCCAAATAGTTTTTGGACCCACAGTGTCTGATTTAGCAAAACATGTGTAAGCTCGTTCTTAAAATTAACCCCTTGCCGTACTTTGACGAGCCAGACTCGCGATAAAGGTTTTTAACAAAGTCTAACAACTATGAACGTCACGAGTTTCTCTCTCTCATTTTAGATTAAATAAAATTTGATTCGTTTGTAATCGATATTTAAGCATTAAAATAAATGTAGTCATATGAAACATATACATTTTCTTTTCACTTCTACGACATTTTTGTGCATAAAGAAGTTCTAATCACTGTAACTGTAAAAGAAGAAGGTACGGCAAGGGGTTAATAAATATTAATCGGAATTAAATGAATTATCATAGATGAACAAGTACGTAGATCTGGCAATTAAACTCGAAATATAATATACACAGTGCCGCAGACATTCGAGTGGGAATAAATATTGTAGTTTGCTAATGAAATCTTATCCAAAGTTGCTCAGTGCCAGGCAGCGGTGAATTCTCGAGAGAACAACGTTAATGATTAATTAGACCACAGAGTTACGGCTGCATCCCGCCTACCATATCGAAATTGTAATAGAACGGAAATAGCGCCTGTAACTTACAATTAAACTTCCGCGCAAACTCTGCGCATTAAACGATGGAAACCGCAAACTCCAAGTATATTGTTCATCCTCTTGATCAATGTTTTAATCTCCTTGAAATCTCTAGATTCACTTAATTACCAAGCTGCCATTAATCCTTAGTATTATGTTGGTGGGAAAGTTCTGTCGTATTTGCAATAAGCAGGTAATTTTGTTACAACAAGTTGTTACAAACAATGGAAATTATAACATTGAAAAATATTGAACATATATTTTTCGAAATAGTTAGAAAAATTCTCGGTATTCGCGATTCAACGACTCTGGGAACACGACGCAGTTATCACGTCCTCGCGGAGTATCCCGAAGACAGGTTTCCCCGAAGTGGATTCAATACCGGAAGAAGCAAATGGAGGAATATCTGCGAGAAAACGAGCGCGTCGCGGCGCTGAAGTATCTCGGGCCTCCTAGCGACTGGTGTCTGCACGGTAGAACAGAATGCCGGGAAATTCCGGAAAGATTCGATTTCCTCGCGGCGTTCTCGCGGGAATTTCCAACGAACGAAATCCGCGGGAGCGGTTCCGCCTCCGTGACGACAACGTCTGCGTCACTGAAACGCGCGAATTTACACCTGACGACATGCACGTCAACGGGAAACGTTCTTCGCACGGACCGAAAAAGTTTTCCTCGATCTGCCGGCTGATAGACCGGAAATCAATTTTCAACGTGGAACGAGCCAGTCTGTACACTAATTCGATCTTCAAATGCTATCCTACGTATTTACTGTGGCGGACAAAAGAAAGTTTGATTCCCGTGCCCTCCGATTTATTTTACGGGTTTAGTGATTAGAACCCTTTTGGGTTTCTTCAAAGTGGACCTTACTTTTTTAGATACTTTGATTTACAAGACACCTCTGTAGGTTCAGCGGTAGGGCATCAGCTTACTACTTACTAGGGTAAAGTGCCCAAATATGGACTACTTTTTATTGATGTCATTTTTTGATTATATTAGAATGGTCTCTTTCGTCCAAAAAATTATCAGTTGTAGATGCATTTTCTCCCTATCAGATTCTGGGGTCAAGTTTATTAAAAAATTAATACAGCCTGGGAAAAATATTTCTTTTGTGGTGTGTCATATTTGCAGGTTCCAGCGAAAGTGGTTCTTAGTATGGTACACCTTGAGTCCCTAATATGACACCTGGTGCCATATTCGGCACCCACACCAAGAATGTCAATAGCTATACCCATATTAGGGAACCCTTGGTAGTGCCATATTGGGAACCCCACGTGGACTGACTGACTGAGGATTTTCTCAGTAGAGTGCGACTTCTCCTTTACAATATATAAGGTAGTGCCATAATAGGCGACTATACCATATTTGGGCACTTCACCCTATATTCCCCACAAAACCGAGGGAGAATTTCATTTCGGTTTAAAGGAAGTTAATATCACACATATTTATTAGACTTCGTTCAGAATCTTTAACACGAGTCAGACCAAGGTTGGGCAAAAATTCAATCAATCAATCAATCTTGATTAAAATTTTAATTGATTAATGCCCAACTCCGAGTCAGACACGATAGTGTAGGGCAAGGAGGTTGATTATGAACGAAAGAATCGTTGTAGGTCTGGTAGGTAAATGACGAGACAGAGAGTTAAGGCCAGAGAATTTGCCAGGACTAGTGATTAAACGAACGAGGAGTACTTATCGGCATCAGCGAGAAAAATTGAAAGAATCGTCGTCCATTGAGGAGGCGGCTGCGCGCGGTTGCGGAGATTTTCTGAAAAGGCTCTGCAGCACCGCAAAGGAAACGAGGGGGGCGGGGAGGAAACTCCGGTGAAAAGTAAGCTGAAAATCGGTCGCGGGGCGGAACGTAACGAATTAAGCAGATGAACTCGCACGAAAAGTTTTTGCATCGGGGAAAAAATGAGTGATGCCAGTCTCTTGGCCGGGGTTTTTCCGTGGCGACTGAAAGCAGCGCGCGCGGTCGAAGTGGTTGCGGGAAAAAAGAAAAGCGAGGGAAGATGTGCGGGCAGCGAGAGACGAAGATAAGTAAATAGGCCAGGAAGAAAAAAAGAAGCGACCGGAAAGGGAGCGTTTCGCATTAGGCAACTTCTCCTTGTTCCTAAGTTTCCCGGCACGCTTCCGGTCTATTCAGAGTCTTCGTGCGCGTACGGGTGAGCCGCGGCCCGAGTAAACTTAAATAAAAAAGTAGCCGGACAAAAACGAACGGCCCTCGAGAACACGGAAGTCCAATAACGACGGTGGAACTTAAATATCCGTGGAACTTCGGCCGAACGTTCCGCGAAGTAAACGAAGATTTATCTGCGGCTTTCTTATCGAAGTCTCGTAGACACTGTAGAGTTTTCGGGATCGTAGATTGCGATTCTGCTGTTATATTTTTGATAGTTACGTGCGCCTCTAATTGCTATGAAGTTCTACGAACATTTGCGTTTTCATGTGTTATTACTACACTGCGGATCTTTATGAAGAATAGAAATTTCTTACCTGAATTGCAACGAACCGGAGTGAAATAAAAATTTATTGTTTTTCTTATTATGTTTAGTAGATTGAGAGTAATACAATAGTATGTTTAAATTTTTGTAATATTTTCGGTATTTTAAATTACGCCTACTCATTTTTGTTATAAATGCATAAAATCCTTTCGTTTTTTTAAATAAGATCTTTGTGCATTTATGAAGAAACTGGTTGGGCAAAATATAAAACAGTAAAAGATTTCAACAATTAAAGAATGTTTAATGTTGCTTTTAATGTACCGAAGTCGTTAAGGGATGAAATAAATTTCTGTTATTTCTGCTTCCCGCAAGCAACGCAAAACATTTTTATTTGGCATAAAGATCCGCAGTCTGATTAGTACATTATTAATAACATAAGCTCCTCGTTCGGTGCAACGCGAAATCCGCGAAGAAGAAAATCTTGCATCAGCGACGTTAATTGATCGTTCCGACAGGCGGGGATCTGATCGGTGCTAAACCGAACAGTTTTATTTTACGATCGCTGGTCATTAAACGGAGCTTCCTTGAAATGAAACTTTCTGTGACCTTCGTGATTCGTTCGGATCTGGACAACGGCTGGTGAAGTTGTGACTAACGACGACTGTCCGCTCTATATTTCCTCGGAGTCTCGAGGGCCCTCGTTAAAAATGGTTTATCCTGCGGCGACGCCAGTTTAAATCAAAACAATCTTTACCGCCCGAACGAATTAACTTGATTTTATTATTTACGCTGTTGTCCAACAATGCTAACAAATACTAAAAAAAAAAACAGGTTCTTTTATAAATTAAAATTAGACTGCCCGATGGAAGAGCCTGGGTGTATTGCGATCGCCATCATAATTCTGACCGGCTGAACGCGCCGGAGTTTCCATCGGAGAGCACAGAAGGGCAAAGTCCCGGCGCGGATTTGCCGGCGATGCGCACGAAACGAAACGGTAAAACCAGAAGGAGGAAAACTGTTGACCCGCTTCGCGACGAGGTAGCAATTACTCTAATGATCGTCCTCCCGCCTAGTATGCCTCGCTACTTTCTTCTTGCTCGTCGCCGTTCGTCCCGGGGAACGCATTAATTGCCGTAATCGGTTCGCGGTGGAGATGGCTGTCGAACTTCCCCAAGAAACAGTCGTCTCCGATAAATTGCCGTCCTCGTTCGACGGTGCTCCCGCACCCATCTCACGCAATTGCTGGTCGATTCGAATTTATATTACCGCCCCCTCTTGCTTCTTGATCCCCTATATACGAGACCCCTATTTGTCTTCCTCTCCTCACTCTCTCTCTCTCTCTCCTTTCGAGTATTAATTGATTCGTTTCAATTTGTTCCGACGAGTCTCTCCGAGAGCCGGGGAAACAAGGAGGAAAGGGGTAGAGATGGAAAGAAGATCGAGCCCAGTCACAATTTAACTCGTTGATTAAGCCGTTGCGCAACCGTGTCTTCGCCTTAATTGCCAATCCCGTTTATCCAGGATACGAGCGTTCGACTGTTCTCTTGGTTTCTCTTCTTATTCGAGCGAACGATTTGCATATACCCGTTACTTCCGCCGTGCCGAGCTCGCGCGGAATCGATCGAATCTCTCCGGATGATAAAACACAGGCCGGTGTCGCCAGATCGGGGGAAAAACGTACCTCCTCGCTGCCGGTACCAGACGCGTGCACCACTAAAGGTTAACCCTTCGCACTCGGAGCTATTTTAACTGGAAAATTAAACATTTCTTCCGATCTGGAATACTACTTCCATTCCCATTTATTTTTGAAATTTTATGGATATCAAATTGGTAAACAGTAAATTCTCATTTGCTGTCCAACAGCCGTGTTTTGCACGGACAGCGGTCCTATAGGGATACTATTTTTCTACGACTGCGTCTACCGCGCCGACCGCGTCGAGACTTTAATAGAGAGCGGAACATTGAGAAGGACAGAATGAAAATTATTTTTCATTGCATATTTCTTTACGGAACTTTCACTAACTTATTTCTGGCATTTTTCTGATTGAAATAAGACCAAACACGATATAATTTCAACTGTATTTAGTGGTTTAATCGACCATGAAAGTTTCGGGCGCGAGGAAGGACAGCGTACGGGAAAGAAAGAGACGCGGACAGTCGCCGTCGCCGGCACTAAATACAATTGAAATTATATCGTGTTTGGTCTTGTTTTAATCAGAAAAATGCCAGAAATAAGTTAGTGAAAGTCCCATATAAAAATAATGAAAATTAAGAAGTTTGAACATTCGATTCATGGAGTCAATGTGGTGGTGTTCACACCGATATACCCGAGCCGAGATCAATCATCGCCGTCCTGCGGCGCGGCGTTGGCCGGCAGTGAAGTGGGTAGGCATTGGATAGCAAATGAGGATTTACTGTAATACCTCATAGAATACCTAAATGTTTAGTAATTGATTAGCTACCGATATATTTAATAATGTAAACAATATTTTGAACAATGGTACAGCAATATTTAGTCGCGCCTCGGAGGAGATAACCGAGTGCAAAGGGTTAATAATGGACCATACGACTTTTTTGAGAAGTTGCAACAATCGGTTTGCTACAGGTGAAACACAAAGTTTTATAAATAAATTTAAACAAGCTTCCGAATATCGAGAAACCATTGTACCGAAGTTGCAGAGCCGAGAAGGTTCGATAAGCGTTCGGGAAGACTCGACAGAGAGGCGAGGATGCGCAAAGCAGAAAAGGGACGGAATCCGTGAAATGGCAAACTGGGAAACTACTTGCGAGGAAAAACGAGGAACGCATGGAAATCCCGAAAAACTCGGTACACCGGAGGGTCAGAGTAAAGAAACTACTGACAAAGAGAGAGAAAAAGAGAAAGCTGAATAATACGAAAATAAGAAAAGAGCCGTGGCATTCTAAAATCGCAGCCTCGGAAACGATAAATGCAGAACAAAGAGCGACGAGAACATTCTTCGTCCACAAAGCTCCGCAAATTTCGTTCCTCGGCGTTTCTGCTCCTTTTTATTCCGAATAAGAAGAATCTCCGTTCTCGCTGACATAAATTTCATCAAATAAAATCACCGAAAAGAGATCATTCTTGCTATCGTTTCTTCGGTTCGACGCTATTCTAAAAGGGAGGAGAGAAAATGAGACTCTGTTGGATTCACTGTCCCAATATCTCCCTTGGATGCACATGATCTAAGAGAGTTTGGGGTAGTAGTTCGGTGAGAACGGTTCGTTTGAAACTGGGGGTGGGATAATTTAAAAGATCGGACGATTTCCATTCGAACGAGTACGATCTCTGCTCCCGAATTTACAGGAACAACTTCTTTGCTCCCGGACTGGAGTGGACGGAAATTTCGAATAGGCCCCTATCGAGGGAAACTGGAATGTTCGGGGGTGGCTCCAGACGGGGAAGGGTCGAGTGGGGGAGATATCTGGGTGAGAGGGTGGAACGGTAACAGTCGGCGTTACTTCCGCTTCCGCCCCAGTAATCAAATCTCTTGACTCAGTGGGCGCAAATTAAAATCGCTACCACCCGGCCAACCAACTGCGACTCGCAGCTGACTTGCGAGCGCGCGGATATTCGAGGAGCAATCCCGTGTCGCCAAAGAGGAGAAATCGAGGGGAACGCGGTTCCCCCTCTCTCTCTCTGCCGTCACGTGACCGGTCCGTTAGGTAGAGTGGGAGACAAGTCCGGATTTCGGTACGAAAATGTCAGAGTACACGAGAATTCTCATAATTTTTCTTATATTCGAATAAATAACACACTAAATGAACTGCGGATCTTTATGCAAAATGGTCTGCATCGATCGCAAGAAATAGAAACCGAATTGAATGTTATTGCTTTCCTTAACGAATTTAATAGAAGAGAGATCATATATCGACGTCTTCAATCTTTTTAAAATTCTCCAACTTTTTATTTTGATACAATAATTACATCATGGAGCTTTGCGTCTGATCCATCTCTTTTTCAACTCTTTTCTCGGATTGTTCCATTAAAATTAATGAAAGAGCGCGACATATCTGTATTGGTAACACCGAAAGAACAGGTGGACGAATTGATAACTGTTCATCCAAGACTGAACACGATCAGTACAACTCATTGTATATTCCATCCGATAACACCGCAGACTTAGTATCTCTCTTTCCTCGATAGATAATAGAAACTATCTTCTTTCTTCCACTTAGACTTTCATCTAGTCTTTAGCGAACTAGAACCGACTATAGCTTGACTATACTTTATCCCGTTACTATCCCAACGAAGATCATTCGCGAAATATACCAACAGATTTCCACTGTGGCTCAGTGTTGAGACTTACGAAAAACGTGATATTGTTTTAGAGTTTCTCATGGAAATTCTATCTTTCTCGACAGCTTTCGTAAAGTTAACATGATCAATTGTTATTTCAGTTTCGTTCACGACCACCGTGCCAGCCATTGTTACCTGTTACTATTAATCTAAACTTCGAAGCGCCTGGCCGTGTCTTTATTATTCCGGAGTTTCGCCGCCATTATAATGGACCTCACCACAGCCTTGGGGCGCATTCTTGTGTACATGTTGCCCGGTTTGTTAGCCATCAATTGAACTGTTGGCAAATTGTAAATTTGATTGAGGCAACCAGCTGCATCGCTGCTGTAGCTCGAGCATAACATTTGATGTAGTCTCCGACTGAAACTCGGACCTGAGGCAGAGCGAATTCATTACCATTACCAACAACCGTAATTACGGTCGAACTAGATTTTTCTTCGCAACTTCCACGTGGAATAATTTAAAATTTGTTGGTATATTTGAACTGGGGAGCGAGGCAAATTTTTATGGTGCAAACAGAAACGAATCGATTTCACGGACGAAAAAGAAACAATTATTTTCTTCAGCTTGCAGCTTCGTTTTCAAAGAAAGTTGCTTCGACACGGACGCACCTTTTTATCGGTGATAAATATTCATGAGGAACTCCGCAACTGAGATTAACTCTGCTTACACACTCCGTGATAACTTTAATATTTTATATCCTCTCTGGTGATATAAACAGAAAAACTGGAAAACAAAGTTACGTTGAGTGAATTTATTACGATTGTAATCTGGGAGAAGCAATTCGAAGCAATAAATCATAAATATGATCCTCTCGAGACACGAACAGTCTGCGTCGAAACATTATCATTTATTGTTTCGATAGTAATCTGCAGATTTTCGAATATGTATCAACCTGTTGAGTGATAGAGTCTTTTCCAGTTCTCGTGGTAAACAATTTATCATAGACTTTATCCACGCAATCAGGACCGTGCGACCAGGCAAATTGATCCAGCGCGGTATTCCCTCGCTGTAATCGTGTTTAGTCGACCTCCTTACGATCGCATAGCTGTCCCCACTATATCATGACGTTAGTTGACAATAGACAACAGCTGATTCACTCTTATCAACGACGGGAAGGTGGAATACCGGTAAACGTGTCACAGAAATCAAACAAAAGACAGGCTGCTAGTTGAAACGATCGTTAAACGACGTCCTCCACCAACTATAATTGCGTCTCTAATATCCCACCCGACGACTATAGAAAGGGAATACCGTTCGTCGCATAAACGCCGATTTACACTATCCGCTCGTACGCGGAACGGCTCCGTTCAGTATATTTTTTAAATTATTGTATCAATTCCATCAACGAACAAAAATTAATGACTTACACTCCCGATCATAAGTCTTAGGACAGCGATCATATTTGTAGTCGACTCTGTGAAAATTAAATAATCGTTGAAGGATGCGAACAAATTTTTCCTTAGTTAAACGTTTACATGTCAAGGAAAGGATGGCTGCACTCGTATATCAAAAATCTTACCAAGAAGTAAAAAGATAGTTATATTTTCTTTTCATCGAAGAATCCGCCATTTTTATATTTTCTATTGTTATACAGTTAAGAGCAAAAAACTGATCACACACACTTTAAATCAGAATCACTTTTTTATGAATGGATAATTTTTCTATGGGGTTCAAATGTGGTGATCGCGGTGCCCATTTCATAATTTTTAATGAATCATTACATATTTACATATTTTTGACGTGTGTTTTTGATCATTATCGTGTACATATGAGTAGGTACAGTAAATCCTCTATAATCGCAAAAGCCTCGGGAGCTTCGTTTGCAAAGTTTGTAGATGGACACTATTTTTCTGAGCTCGAAAGACAGACCGCGCGCGACCGAAGCGACTGCGACTCTCCGCGTCGCTTTCTTTCCCATACGCTGTCCTTCCTCGCGCTCGAAACTTTCATCGTCAATTAAACCACTAAATACAGTTGCAATTATATCGTGTTTGGTCTTATTTTAATCAGAAAAATGGCACAAATATATTGGTGAAAGTTTCATAAAAAAATAAGTAATAATAAAAAAATGTTTATATTAGTTTTACATTGTGACTCTGCGACTCTCCGCGACGCATTAGTAGTGATTCACACCGATATACCCGAGCCGAGATCAGATTACTACAGTGGAGGAGGGTTTTCTTTTTGCGTTTATCGTGTACAGCCTTTTTGCGACTATAGAGGATTTACTGTGATTCAGTTAAAGGTTCATAATCAAGGTTCAAAACCAGAGATGTCCTAAGACTTCGCAGGGATCCCTTAGAATATATGGACTCACGCCTCAAGGGGTTAAAGAATTTGATCGGTGCTGAACAGAGCCGTGTTCCGCGGAGCAGCAACATTTGAAACTTTTCTGGTAGCGAAAGCCTGACGGTCAACACCAAAATTCTTCGAGTTTGTTTGCACCGCAACATTTGCCCTTGTATACCCTCCGTTGCGATAACCCGTAGCAAGTTTCTATAGAGTATTTCTTTCTCCCCCGTAGAACATATTCAATTTAGAAAGACGAGACGTCCCTTCCGTTAGTTGAAACAATTTCGCGTCAGACACACGTCGTCAAATTGAAACGAGTGAACAACACACGACACCGAAGAGCGCAGTTTAAAACGATCGACACACATACAGACGCATATCGATCGCGAATCTCTCGCGGTAAGAACACCCGATCGGATAATATGTACACCGATCTTCTACGCAAACACACACGCACACGCACAAACTGTCGGCATTTTTTCAAGTGGATCTATACGGCCACCACTCGATGATCAATTGAGATTAGGTACCGAGATCGACGCTCGTCGAGGACGGGAAGCACCGGCGATCGTCCCCGCTGCAATCGGCGGTGCGAAACAAAAGGAGTTAGTAGCATGGGCATGTGTGTCTGTCCGTCTTTGTCCGAATCGCAGCACGTTCACGTCGAATCTGTATAATATATGTTCTATGTATATGTGTCTGTGAACGTATACTTATTCTGTATCTGTCCGTCACTTACGCTACGGTCTGCTTCAGTGTAGAGACTACCGGAGACCTCGAACCGGGAAAGTTAGATTTTAGCTAGTTTACTCAACCGTACATCGAACGAAAGTTACTATAAATAACGAGGAAGGTAATTTAGGTGCAGGTGAACATTCATTTAAATGTCGTGTACATTTCAGTCTACGGTTTTTGTCTGAATCAAGAAGAACTTTTTATTTACGTGTGCTACATTCAAAAATTGAATATGTCGTTCAGTAATAAAATAAATTGTACAGTGACTCGCATTAATATTCGAGTACTATGCGATTTGAAATTTTTCGTTCAGATACTAAAAGTTGCATTTTATAATTTTTTTATGTGGGCTTATGGCTAAACTTCCGAAGACGTCCATGCTCAGAAATGAATACAATTTTGTGAACAGGTTCCTTTTTGACCAGAATGATGATTGTCAGAAGGATTTTCGCGACTCGAAAAAAATTGTTTACCATTTTAATGTCACTTTCTACCTTACCGACAAAGTCGTAGGCGGCCCACATGATTTATTAAACTAACTCCACTTCCAGATTAACAACTTCAGTTATCTAGGCAAACCTAACTCGGACTAAGTCATTTCTAGCCCCTCTTAAAATAAACTTTTCGGGTTATCCACAGTCGTTAGCCTAACCTTATAAGAAAATTTGGCTGTAAGGTAGAAAGTGACATTGAAATGGTAAAATATTTTTTTTTTCGAGTCGCCAAAAATCTTTCTGACAGTCATCATTTTAGTCGAAAAGGAACCCATTCCGAAAATTTCATTAAATTCTGAGCATGGACGTCTTCGGAAGTTTAGCCTAGCACAGTATTTAAAAAGTTATCGTCTTTTTTAGAACGTCCGAATATTAAAATGCGAGTACTTTACAATTTTGACTAAATCTTTGTGCTGAGGTTTGTTTGAAAACGGAACATTATCCATTAAGTACGCCAATCTGTCTCGATACCATCTGGAGCTTAAGATAAGGCGGGTTGTTTTAATTATTTAGCGGGGGTGTGAGACCGTTCGGCGAAGTTTCCTTAATCACAGCGTCTATTATTAGTGCGTAAATTCTTGAGGGAGAGGGTTGCACCCCCGGTTTATTATTCTCTCTCGTTCTCCGAAGTTACTACGCTGAGCCAGACCATAGTCGTCTAAATGTACCTAACCCACACGACTCACGCCGAGCTTCTGCACGCTTACGAGGTGGCTGCCAAGAAACCTGACCTCTGAGTGCTCAGTTCGATGGTTGTTACACTGTTAGATGTGCATGAGCCTATCGGTATGATCGTCCGATAATAGAAGTGGTTAAATGTACACGAATGCGGTTCCAAACTTTTTGATCTGTCACTCGATTCAGTATACGATGTACTCGGACACTCTCCCAAAAACCAAAGTTTCGTTTCTCGGATAACAGTGCCCCGATTCCCCCCCCCCCCATTTCGTAAGAAACTAATTAACGCGCGAGGAAGAAGAAACGGTTTAATCGGTCGATTACAAGCGGATCAGGATGGAAAATGTTTTTTCCGGTGTTCGGTGTTGTTTACGCGGATACTATTTAATTTGCTAGAATTTTTTCATGCCTCGCAGAACTGAAGGTAAACATCGTTCACACCGAACGGCTCGCCTGTTGCCCATTAGCCAAGGAGACGAACGCGAAGCTGCTGATTAAACGAGCCCGATCACTTTTAAAGTAAATCCATCAGGAATCGGAGATTCGGAAATTTATTTGATCTCCACGTTCAAGAAAGTAGAGAATTGATTACAGTGTTCTCTCCGTAACGCGTTGTAGAAGTCACATTTATAGAAGAGGTACTACATTATTTTCCTTTCTTATAATCGTAAAATCATAAAAGTTGATACACACAAAATTATATAAGACACAGTAGGACAATTGAGACCCGGGGGACATAATTAAAATGTTCACATTACATTCCAAAATAAATTTTTTACTTTTGAAAATTTATTTCCCTTCATAATATAATGCATATTTGTTTATAATCGGGATCCGGTTAATCGAGGTCCCACTGTAATTTTATTATGGGGATAAAATTTTCACAGTTTCGGTGGAGATCTTGCCGACGGTTACGGAGAGAACACCGTGACGCTTCTGTGCGTTGCGTACACGTTCTACTCGCTCCCTCGGAGACACGAGTTTCATTCTACGTTTCCGATTAACTTGAAGAACTCCCGTATCCCGGGGGCGCCTTGTAGACTCCACGGCAGAACGGGCTCTCGCGGATTGTCTACACCAGCATGTGTTTACGCTGGGTCGACACGTGCAGTTCCACTAAAAGTTTCAGTGGTCGACGGGTAGAGGTGCGGCCCAGTTTCGAAACTCGTAACCCTCATCCCCGACCGATCATTCGAACGGTTCCCGAGCGAATCGAGCCGCTGGAATGGGTCGTAACGTGTTTTAACTCGGGGAGGCTTCTTAAACATGCCCCTCTACCCCGTAATCCTCACGAGCACTGTCGGTTATGTGCGTCAGCCTTCTGATTTTATTGCTCTTTCGCTGGATCCCGTTCGGACATTGCTGCCTCGAACGACCTCCGGCTCCGCTATTCGAACGACTGCTTCGAATCGTTTAAATTGCTCGAATGCGGGTGAATGTCCATCCTTCGAATATTCTGTGGACACATTTCTCAAGTCCTTTGCATTCAACTGTCCTCCGTGACAACGAACACTGTTCAATCCGTTCGTTTTTCACGGTAACAATAATATTAACCCTGGAACATCACGCTTATTTTTTGAGACATACATGCCTGACACTCGGGTCTCGGAAATCCGAAGTTCTTATTAGGTTGTAAAGCAAGAAATGCACACACAGGATTTTAATCTATGTTTTTATTAAAATTGTTTTAATAATATTAAAATATGAAAATTAATTTTGTAGAAAATTTAATATTGTTTAATAGTAACATTAAATTATTATGAGAGAAATGATTTTAGTATTATATTGTGAGTGGAATAGTATTGAAATTAATTTTACAGAGAATTTAATGTTATTTAAAAATATAAAGCTGTGCATTTTCGTTGATTAGTATCAACGTTCAAACGTTGAGTTCAAACTAGTGTTTGAACTCATAGAAAATATAATGCGAAAATCGCGTTTTGACATCCTGAAATAAAAGCCAAATAATTTAATAAAAATTGGAATAAAATTAAATATCAAAAGCATGATTAAATAGAGCGTGAAACAAGCTTTTAAATGACATATAACTCAATAAATTAAGGTAAATATTTATTGGTATCAAATTGTGCAATTGAAACAAAGAAATAAAAATCCTGCATTTCTTTCTTTACAACCTAATATTTAGAAGAAAAGCAGAAATTTTGAATATATAATGGTTTTGGGAGAATAACTAATCTTAATAGAGTATAACTTATAATTAGACTGCTGATCTTTATGCAAAATAAAAATTTTCTTCAATTACAAGACACAGGAACGTTATAAAAATTTCTTTCCAACTCTCTCTTTTACAATTTTAATATATTGAAAATAACTTATGGACATTCTTAAATTGTCTTAATGTTTTTACTGTTTTAAATTACGTCCACCCATTTTTGTCATAAATGCATAAAATCCGCAGTCTAGTTATAATTGATGAAAGTGAAAAATAGTAAGCAATTATACATTATAATTAATGACGCTCTGGGTTTCTGAGACCCAACAGTGCAGTTCCAGGGTTAACGCACGAAACCAACAAGAAATCCAAGGCCAGGTAATAAATCCAAGGTGTTGGATCAGCACGCTTCGCGCTCCCCCTCTTGATTATGGCAACAGGCGACGTTTTTCTCATTAGGACGATGAATAGCGTTAAAGTATTTGTACCAATTTCCCTGGTGAGTACGGGAACGGATGGAAATTGATGTGGAGGAGGATTAGAGAAGCCTAATTCGGGGAAATTCAATATTGCTTTGAGATCGCGTCCCGTGTCAGGCAAATGGACGCAAGGTAATTAACTAACCATCGATTCTCGCTTCCACAGTGAAATGCGCCCAGGGACTGATCGCCAAAGACAAGAGCGGCACGTCTGATCCTTACGTGACGGTCCAAGTCGGGAAAGTGAAGAAGCGCACCACAACGATGCCGAAGGAATTGAATCCGGTTTGGAACGAGAAGTTCTACTTGTGAGTAATTCAATTACTATTCCGCCAATCCGAGAAATACGTTCCTACTGTGTACGGCGATGGCGACGGAACGGTCGAAAGGAAAATTAATTTTCAGTTTACGTGTACCGTGATTGCTAAGACTCTCGCGTAACATTCCAATCACGAGGAATCCTAACAACTATGCAAATTAATGCCGGATGTAGTGGGTACGGAAAGATTGAAATGATACTTGCGTTTGGGGACACCGGATTTTTTATAACCAATTAGAAGCATTGCTTTACGAAATAATATGCAAAAAAGATTTTCCAAAAATTATAATTTACCAGGTTACGTGCAAAAATAAAAAAGGGATTTTTTAAAACTTTTTTATTTGGGACCTCCATGAAATTTTAAATATTTGTTTTGCAGATCCATAATAGTTCCACTCATGCGCTGAAAATTTCATCGAAATCGATTAAGTTACTGTTTAAAATCCACAGAATCCTACATCTTAAATGCTAATCCTAAAATTTTTTATAGATGGCGCCCTTAATTATGAAAGTGGTCGAATTGTAAGTGAAAATAAAAGAAAAGAGTTTATTTTAAACTAAGTTAACTCAATGTAACTTTTACGATATTGTGAAAAATAAGCCGTTGGATAGTGCTTGTTATTAATTTAGTGTTAATATCCTTTTCCGTTCCGTCCCAAGGCGAAACAGATGTATTGATATCCTTTTCCTTAAAATATCTCGAAACAAAAAATATATGACTTGGACCGCTTTCATAATTTATGGGCACAATAAATAAATTCGTAGAATCGAAACTGTGATAATGACATTGACGTTCTGTTTCGCCAGCGAATGCCACAACTCATCCGACAGAATAAAAGTGAGAGTATGGGACGAGGACAACGATCTGAAGTCGAAGCTCCGGCAGAAGCTGACGAGAGAAAGCGACGACTTCCTTGGGCAGACCATCATCGAAGTGAGAACGCTCAGCGGCGAGATGGACGTCTGGTACAATTTGGAGAAGAGAACGGACAAGAGCGCAGTGTCCGGCGCAATCAGGCTTCATATCAGCGTAGAGATTAAAGGAGAAGAGAAGGTCGCGCCTTATCACACCCAGTACACCTGCCTACACGAGAATCTCTTCCATAGTCTGTGCGAGAAGAACTGTGGCGTCGTGGCGCTGCCTCAAGCGAAGGGTGACGACGCTTGGAAGGTGTACTTCGACCCACTCGGTGAAGAACTTGTCGACGAGTTCGCGATGCGATACGGTATCGAGAGTATCTACCAAGCAATGACGTGAGTACCTTTCCAGAATTTATAGACGACGTTTATGGGGGTAGACTCCTTTCTCCAGGATCGCAAGGCTACGGGATTCGCATTTTCATTTCTCTCTCAATAATACAAAAATAGGATTTTTTAGTAGTCAAAAACGCTAGATAAATGATCGAGGCTGCTCTTTACTTTACCGGACTCAAAATTTGTGCCTTCCTCCTATAAATTATGATGTATCTGTTGAAGTTTCGAACCTGTAGAATCAATGGTTCACGAGTTATGCTTGCTTAGATTTCAGCAATCTGCAATGTTTTTGACAAGTAAGGGCGCGCCGCCATATTGGTTTGTAGTGACGGTCGCGCGCCGCTTACCGAGCAGAATAATTAATGAGTTGGTTGGCGATTAAGCCGGCGTTTCTGCTCGGTAAACGGCTCGCGATCGTCACAACAAACCAATATGGCGGCGCCCTTACCTGTCAAAAACACTGCAGATTACTGAACTCTAAGCAAGCATAACTCCTGAACCATTGATCCTACAGGACCGAAACTTCAACAAATACATCATGATTTATAGGAGAAAGGCACAACTTTTGAGTCCGGTAAAGTTTACCCAAGATCGATCTAGGGCATTATCTCCCTCAAAAGTCCTGTTTTTTTATGCATAATTTGCATTATTCGGCAGCGAAATTTGCATTATTCGGAAGCATACAATAGCGCATGTAGCTATTTTCATAACTACATGCTGTCGAATAATGCAAATTACAGCTTGTAAACGAAAAAATAGGATTTCTGAGGGAGACAGCGCCCTAGATCGAGTTTTAACCACCGTTTTTGACTACTGAAAACCCCCGTGTTCGTCCCGCACCCTTGCAATCCTGGAAACGAGTCTACCGCCTTATTACGTGTTCTCTCCGTAACTGTTTGCCGGGCGACAGTTCTAGAAGCAGAAGTATCTCTCGTAGCTAGACTGCGGATGTCTTCGCAATTTTTAATTTTTCTAGACAAATTTTAAGAAAGTGAGAATCTTATTTTCAGTGGTAGTAAAAAAGCCTTTGTTCTGAAATAAATGAAAATCGTGCTGAATTCTGTGGAATTTTATATTCTAGCATTTTTTGAAGATCATCAAAAGCAATGAATGCCTAAAACTCCGCAATTTAGTCTACTGAAGCAACATGAGCAACTTTTAGTTGACGTTGCGTGTCCCTTGAAGAAGTTGCTTCAATGTCAACGCAGACTGGTACCAATTCCAACAACATCTTGTGATTTTTCCAGACATTTCCACTGCCTTTCGACGAAGTACCTCTGTCCTGGTGTGCCAGCGGTAATGTCGACCCTTTTGGCGAACATAAACGCATACTACGCGCATACCAGCGCGAGTTCCGCTGTTTCAGCTAGTGATAGATTCGCCGCCAGTAACTTCGGGGTGAGTTCGGGGTCGAACATTGAAGACCACGTTCATTCACGAGGGAGTGAAAAAGAGACAGGGAGAAGGAGACAGATCGAATGAGAGAACAACGGCGAACGCTGTGATTGAGAAATGCTCCTGCAATTTCCTAGTAGCCTAAACCATCCATTATTCCCGCGCCGGTTTACGTTGGCTGACCAGGAAACTTTAGAGCACGCGTGCTCTAGCGCACCCCCTATCAATCTCATTTTGAAACTGTCCTTTAGGCTCGTCCTCCTTCTGTCTCAAACTCCCTTCTCTCCGCAGCTAAGATTTTTTTCTAGCTGGAAATTGGGAATACTGGAGAGACAAGGCGGTCGCGTACACCGTCCGATCTAATTAAGATTTTAATTAAGATTTTTTCGCCGCGATTGTCGTAGGCTGGTCCCCGGGAGACGTCCAACAATTCTCGAGAACGAATCCACCGCCTAGACCAGATTTATTTAATTAAACAACAATGTCTAACGCCAGCTCCCTAGTGTTTCCAAGTTTTCTGCTGACACGTATCTAGGAACTTTAATTATACTTTAGACAATTTGCGAGATAACAAATGGCTAGGTTATTACACATCAAAGTCTGTAGATTTAAAATTTTACTTAATTTATTAGAATGATTACGATTTAAATGTAGGTAATTTTTCAATTGTTCAAAGAATTCTTCTTGGATCTAGATAGTGCAAAAAAGCAAGTCTATAGAAGAAGCGGTTAGAACGGAAAGGGTTAATACAGTCGTATAAATTTTACGGGAACGCTGTCCGAGGAGGACAAATTCTGATACTGTTTTCAACGTTCTTGAATTATGCATGACTTTTCAGGGGGTATTCGTTTGGGGGACGCCCATAAAAAATAGCTGACTTTGTTACTCGCGAAACAAGCTTGAGCGAATTCGAAAACAAATGAATTCTTGGCTATTACGTACAGGGACATAAAAGAGGGACGGGAGGATAGATGAACATTCTGTATTCTAAACTAGAAATACTGTAGACTTCCGTACTACTTGAAATTTGTAGAAATTTAATTATTTATCAGCCACTTTAATTCTTTCTCCGTTTCGATTCCTATCATTTGTCTCGATCCTGGACGATCCACACTTTTTTCCTTCGCGAGCACCTCTGGGAATAAGATACGCTACCGGGCCATAAGCAATGGCGGCTCAACCAGCTGAATTATCAACAGAAGCCTGTTACGTGTTGAAATTAAAATGAGACTGGCGCTGTGAAAAATTCAAGTCTCGTCCTTTCGCTTGAAAATTTGTCGGCTACGCGACGGCTTGAAAAATTGATTCGACGTTTTACCTTCCGAAACAAAACGATTTCTATCTTTTCACGTTACATAATAAAATAATTTATTTCATGTTTAACAACTGTAGCATTTCAAGATTGTTCTCGCGAAATGTATCCCAATAAAAACATCCTGTAAACAGGAGCCAAGTTCCTATGGCCGTAAAAAGTTGCGAGATCAAACGAAATACGGCCGAGTTCGTTAACTTAGAAATACCTCTTGCAATACTGAAAAAAGAACGGAGAAGGAGGGCTAAATTATTCAAACTTGGCCGTTACTTTTTAAAGCAATGGTCATGAAAGGTGTTAGGTAGCGGCCAAGTTTGAATTGTTCAGTCCTCCATGTAACTCCTTAAAAATTAAATAGCGTTCTTTTAAACTAATTTTTACAAACGTTTTGGTACTTTGGGAGGTCCTATATCTCGGGACCTACTAATGTTGGAAGATTAATGTTTTGTCAATATTGAGACATGATAGCATTTAACAAGTGTACGAGTTATAAGCCTCTAAAAAACGGCTAAGTTGTTTCGTGTAAAAGGAGGTAGTGCGCGAACTTGACTGGTGCTCTACCGTGCACGTAGATGAATTATTTTTACGCGGCCCGAAATCGATTATAAATCATTCTGTAGACATCTGTACAGCAATGCAGCGTGGGTTGCCTGCCCGCAGGCGCCATTAGCTTGCTTCTGGGTTCTACGGACACGCGTGATTAATCAAATTTGATGATAGTGTTTGTACGATACCCCCTTTCTGTCTCGGCTTTGACAAGAAAATGGTTCTCGAAGGAAGAGAAATTGCTGGCCGGCATTTTAACCTTTCCGTAATTTATGGAAACCCGATAGCGGAATACATGTTCGTTGTTTCACGGCCGATTTCTCCCGTTGCAGAAAGAGAAGTTCGTGAAATTACTGGATCAGTTGCACAACTCCCTGCGAATCGATCTGTCGATGTACAGAAACCATTTCCCGGCGTCGAGTCAGGAGAAGCTGATGGACTTGAAGAGCACGGTAGACTTGTTGACCAGCATCACGTTCTTCCGCATGAAGGTCCAGGAGTTGTCGAGCCCGCCACGGGCTAGCACCGTGGTGAAGGATTGCGTGAAGGCGTGTCTGCGTTCGACCTACCAGTTTCTATTCGAGAATTGCTACGATATCTACAACAGGGAGTTCCAAGCTGATCCGATCGATTCGAAGAGAGAGGAGGATCACGGGCCCCGGCTCGAGTCCGTCGACTTCTGGCACAAGCTGATCGCGTTGATCGTCTCGGTGATCGAGGAGGACAAGAACAGCTACGCGCCCGTTCTAAATCAATTCCCACAGGAGTTGAACATTGGCCAGTTGTCAGCGGCCACTATGTGGTCATTGTTCGCGGTGGACATGAAGTACGCGCTGGAGGAGCACGAGCAGCACAGGCTCTGCAAGTCCTCGGCCTACATGAATCTTCACTTCAAGGTCAAGTGGTTGTACACCAAGTACGTGGAAGATGTGCCGACGCTCAAGGCGGCCGTGCCGGAATACCCGTCGTGGTTCGAGCCGTTCGTCATGCAATGGCTGAACGAGAACGATGACGTCTCATTAGAATATCTCCATGGTGCCTTCAACAGAGACCAGAAGGATGGGGTGAGTGTTCGTCCCCTTTTATACAAATTCACTGGTCTTTGTAGCTCTTGTTAGTTAGCAGCTTTCGAATACGATACAGTAGGTCCTCGACTTACGCTATGTACTGACAAAGCCTCTGTTCTGGCAATCAAAAACGAATTTCACAGTTCGGAATTGGTTTTCTGATTCTCTTATAAGAATCCGCGTAAGTCGAAGATTCAATTTCACTTCAATTTTATTGAAATCATTTTATTGGAATCATTTTATTGGAATCATTTTATTGGAATCACTTTATTGGAATCACTTTATTGGAATCACTTTATTGAAATCACTTTATTGGAATCACTTTATTGGAATCATTTTATTTGAGTCATTTTATTTGAGTCATTTTATTTGAGTCATTTTATTTGAGTCATTTTATTTGAGTCATTTTATTTGAATCATTTTGTTTGAACTTGCGTCCACAGTTCCAAAAGAGCAGCGAGCACGCGCTCTTCAGCGTCTCCGTCGTCGACGTCTTCACGCAGCTGACCCAATGCTTCGACGTAGTGTCGAAGCTCGAGTGTCCCGACCCAGAGATTTGGAAGAGGTACATGAAGAGGTTCGCGAAGACTATAATGAAAGTCCTGATCGCGTACGCTGACATCGTCAAGAACGAGTTCCCGAGTCACCTGAAGGAAGAGCGAATCGTACGTGACACGATCATTACGATTCTTACAGATTTCACATTTTTTTTACTAAAGCTCCTGGAGTACCCGTAAACTTCTTTGAGTCTACTTAGTATGTTGTCCTCTAGGCGTGTATCCTGATGAACAACATCCAGCAACTTCGAGTACAACTAGAGAAGATGTTCGAGTCGATGGGCGGCGAGAAACTGGAGGAAGACGCGGCAAACATTTTGAAGGAGCTTCAGCAACAACTAAATGGATCGCTCGATGACCTGGCGATCCTATTCGCGAAGAGTCTAGAGCCGAGGATAACAGCCTCGGTGAAGGAGTTAGGGGACTTGTTACTGGCCATCAAGGGTGGTGGACAAGTGCAATTGTCGCAACCAGCGCAGAGGAACAACGTCGCCGTGGAAGCCGATGAAGTGCTACGACCGTTGATGGTTCTCCTCGACGGAAGTTTATCGTTGTACGCTCAGTCTTGCGAGAAGACTGTGTTGAAGAGGTTGCTGAAAGAACTGTGGAAGATCGTCATGAGAATATTGGAGAAGACGGTCGTGCTGCCACCCATGTCCGACAAGAGCGTACGTTTCTATTTTAATCAACGACTTACCACCATGGTTATACTCATTCCACGATTTTACAGATGATGTTCAAGAATCTGACTGACAACGCGAAGAACCTCGCTGCGAACGCCAAGATTGAGGACATGTCGAAGCTCTTCAAGAACCACATGGTCAGCAAACCAACGGACGTGAAGAACGCTCTGAGCGGAGTAATGGTAGGTCCACTGTACTCGAACTAGTCAATTTTCGGGTTAAACTTCACTCGAGGAATTTCTAACATTTCTTTATATAACCCTGAAATGCCGAAAATCCGAGTTTTAGTCTTGGGAATCCACTGGTTCAAAAGTTGTGCGTGTTTAAAGTTAAAAATGTTTGGTTTCCTGGAGTGAAGATCAGCCAATTGTAGTCCTCGAATTATCTAAGCTAGTGAAATGAATACTTTGAATTGATAATGAAATATGTGTCTAGGACATCTCGAAAGAGGTAGAGAAGAATTTGTCGCCGAAGCAGTGTGCGGTTCTTGAGGTCGCTCTCGACACGATCAAGCAGTACTTCCACGCAGGTGGAAACGGTTTGAAGAAGACATTCTTGGAGAAATCGCCGGAACTTCAGAGCTTGCGATACGCTCTTAGCTTGTACACGCAGACGACGGACACGCTTATCAAGACGTTCGTGACGTCGCAGGTGAACCAAGGTGAGCCGATTCTTAAGCATAAGTCTATGACTGATAGGGTTTTTCAATTTCAAAATTAATCCTTCAATGAGAACCCTTCTTGACTTGGAGTCACCTCGGATGGCGACTCCAAGGATTACCTTTTGAAATAATATTTGAAGAAACGTGGTGAATGCCTACATTTGTGTATGTCCACATTTTCGTTAACAATATTCCACTGTAAATTAAGGGACTGATAGAATTCATTCTACAGTTACATTAACTCTCATCGAGAATCTCTTCAGGGCCTACATCTACCGAAACGACATCTGTCATTCACGCACTTCATACAAAAATTATAAAACAAAATTCGAATCCGCATCGGGCCTAGACCCTTAGGTCTGGTGAGGTGTAGAATCGCGGTACGAACGGGTTTACGGTTATTATTCATACACCCTGTACGATCACACACACTCCTGACCAAAAAATCCAACCGACGTAACGTGAATTGTCGCGACAGTGCCGCTGAACAATGCGTCAAAGCTACGTCAGCGTCAGCGTTCGATGAGCAGCGAGAGAGGTGGTGACGAAGGGGAAGGAGCCGAGGGTATGGAAAGCCTCGAGGAACCCCTTCGCCAGAGCAAGCCCTCTCTTCGCCGAGAGAGTCGACAAGGTACCAGAGTGCACTACTCTTAGAGCAGAAGCCTCGGAAGATTCTTGGCTGACTTTCGGTCACTTTCGACAACTAGGCGCTCGTTTAGGACGTAGTGGACTGTTCGTTATTGCATTGTACTCACCGAGGTGTCTCATAGGGACAACAACTTCTTCATTTTGATTTGTTATAATACTTTACTTTTCTTGCTACCACCTGATATATACAAATCATCATTGTTCACGTGATAACACACATGGTGTTCTCATTTCTTTTTTTATTAAATCGTTCGACGCGTTGGCTGCCATACGAGACGCACTCCCTTCGCTGGTGACACGAACTCCGCACCAGAGTCGCCAGGTCAGGGGAATTTGCTCGAATTCAGGGGAATGCAGTTAACCCTTTGTTTTATCAATATAAATCCTTTAGTAAAATATGAAATACGTGCAGTAATTTATTGAATACAAATTTTTGAATAACGGTGTAAGAATTAATCTGGCGACACTGTCTCCAAATCCTCATGTCACCAAACGCAAACGTGTTGTCTACAAGCATAAATGCGTGGCGGCCACCGCGTAGACCCTTTCGGTGCTATGACAGCTTGTAAGATTTAACAGAAATGATTCTAGCGCGCGGAGCAAATGCTTTAGCGACCCTAATCAGCGCGTTTCAGGCCTCAGTCGCTCCGCCCATAGCGTAAGCTAAGCTTCCCGTACTCCTCGTGCCTCGGAAGTTGTCTCCTGGCAGGAATTCGAAAGGAATGCGGCAGCAAGCCATCCGATTGGGTTATTCCACTGGGGCACTTTCGGTTCTAGCCTAACCATTGGCTGTTGCGTTTCGAGGGACAACTTGTGGGGCACGGAGAATACACACGTCGAACTCAACTGGCTCTACAAAGTCGTACGAATGAAAGGAGACCTTGGACTTGCCAATTGGGTTCGATCTGATCTTGGTCATACTATCCAAAAGGGTCAAAATACACGTCCCGAATGTGATCGTCTCGGTGAATCGATAGTTGTATTAGGTAGCGCTGCTGCTGTCACTACTGCCGCTCTGTTACTGCTACTATGGAGAACCTTGCCAAATCACCGTGCGCATCCTTCAGTCATCTTCTTCAAGGCTTTAATATACACGTTACACACATACACGGGTATGAATTTTGTTGAACCGATCACTGCCAGTATAGCGTTCTCACTGTTCAACGGATCAGCTCCGGCGACGCGACGGTGTATAACACTGGCCTCTTTCGCTCGTCGAACACGCCTAAATCTTTAGACAATCATGGACTGTCGGCGACAGCAGCACCAACACCGGGAACCATAAACGCACTCACCACCGAGGACAACAATCGAGATTCACGGCAGACTTGGTCAAGAGTCGGCAGTTGTCCTAGTTTCGAAATTTGTTCCATGGAAGAGATATTAACGATTTGATTCTTGATTGCCTTTGGAAAGGATCGTTTTGATCGTTAGCTCCTCCTATATTGATCCAAGACTGCATCTTCTCTGCTGAGTACTCTATAAGACAAAGTTCCATGCATATATACCGTTAGAGCATGTAATCTGCTCTAGACGTAGACACCTCAGTATAGAAATCTTAGCATCAAATTCTTTTCAATTCTAGCATCGAATAGAAACGATCGAAGCTCTATCTTTCTATCTCGTAGCATCTAGCCGAGAGCAACGTGCCGGCTGAACACGGAGGTCTAATTATCGTTTATGAAGTTCCAGATACCGCCGGCTCGGATGAAGGTTCCGTGGGCGAAGTCAGCATCCAAGTGGATCTCTTCACGCATCCTGGAACCGGCGAGCAGAAGGTCACCGTGAAAGGTACGAATCTTTGTTTTTCTCCTCGCTGAAGCCCAAAGTAGACTTTTTTTCAACGTGCGGGAGATCCACCTTATCCTGCCGCCTCGCTTGGGGTCTTGGATTATCCTGGGGAGTACCCTTGGTCAACCCCAACGTAGCCCATGGTCTGGGTTAGGCCTTTTGTGATTGTTGTACTACCACTATTAATTTCTATGTTACTTTTTATGGCCTGGATAAAGGGCACGCAATACCTACTAAACCCCCACCCCCAGGCTTGTTGTCTCATATCCCTACCCTTCACTCTACCCGTGGAACACACCTGTTACCGCACGAATCCTGCGTTTCAGTTGTCGCCGCGAACGATTTGAAGTGGCAGCTGGCCACGGGCATGTTCAGGCCGTACGTTGAGGTGAACCTAATCGGGCCGCACCTGACCGGAAAGAAGAGGAAACAGTCGACGAAGTCGAAGAGCAATAACTGGTCGCCGCAGTTCAACGAGAGCTTCGATTTGTAAGTAGAAAAATGGCAGTATAACCTCTATCATCCGAGCTAAACAGAGAAACATAACCCAATGGTTATGCCCATAACCTATAATCTTCATGAAACACAATGTTTGAATAATACAGGGTGCGCCATCTTTTATATCGGTATGTGAATATTGAATAACTTAAAAAAGAAACAACTGATTTCCATATATGAAGAATTTTTATTTAATTTATATTTCTTTATATGGACTAGTTTTTGAATACAACATAAATCAAGTGGCCGCCTTTATTGGCCAAAGCAAAATGTGTATAGCGATGATTGTGGCACGAATGTTTGCCTTGAGCTCGTCAATGGTCTGAGGGCTTGCTGACGTACACTTTGCTTTTCAACATACCGACATAAAAGATGGCGCACCCTGTAGACTAAAAACGATTGAGACACTGACACGTTCCGTTGGTTCCGCAGCATGATCGGCAACGAGCAACAGCAGCTGGACTTCTACGAGCTGCATATCTGCGTGAAGGACTACTGCTTCGCAAGAGAGGACAGATTGGTGGGCGTGGCAGTGATGCAGTTGAAGGACATCGTGGAGGAGGGTTCGTGTGCTTGCTGGTTGTCGCTTGGCAAGCGTATACAGATGGACGAGACCGGCTGGACGATCCTGAGGATCCTCTCGCAGAGGAACAACGACGAGATCGCGAAGGAGTTCGTGAAGCTGAAGAGCGACATTAGGCAGGAGACACCGCTGCCGAATCCCACCTGAAGCTCGGACACACAATGCTAAAGCCGACAGCGAAGCGATGCGTCCTTCGAGTTTGGAAAGAGCTCGGAGGTGTGAAGGAGCTGCATTTGTCCACAGGGGGGAAGACGAGAGGCGTTCGGCCGTCGTTGCCGAGAACATGAAATCGAGAAATCGTCGTTGTCGTCGATCAGGGCAACACCGGGAGTAACAACAACACGTCATCGAGAAACGAGAGACAGGGAGAGAGAGAAACAAAGAGAGCTAAAAGGATCGCCGGGCCGACGAGAAACGCAAGGGCTCGATCCAGCGGGAGAAACATCTTCCTTCCGATTACCCGCGAAGCCAGCTTCCGGTCGAGCGTGTTCTTCTCTCTTTTTTTTTTACGAATCACAGAGCTTTAGTCCCGTCCCTAAAAAAAAAAATAAACAAACAAAAGGATCGATCGTAAAGGACGACAGATCCTTTTGGGAGAGTGTTCTCCTGAGAATAGAAACGCGTTGAATATCAAGCACCGAAGTCGAAGCGTTCGTCCGTCGGGTTATAGAGGATACAAAAACGAGGGAAAGACGGTTCCCGCCGTCCTTTCGATAAACGGTTTCGAAGCGACGCGACAGGATCAGACGAAAACGAAGCTCAGTATTGGTGAACACGGAAGAACACACCGGACTCTTATTCGATTAAGTGCCGCGAAGAAGGAGAATACGACGCCTCAGGTATTGGAGAGTGTTCCGTATAGACGCGAAACGTGAAAACAGTGCTGCCAGTATGCAATATAATTGGTAATATTCGTAATGTAAGAGAGGAGGGGAACGAGGAAGACGACGAGGAGGAGAAGGAGGAGAAAGAGGAGGATAGTCGAATTAGGCATAAAAATGCGTCCAACGCGATTATACCTCCGACATCCATGGATCCCAACGAAACGTCGCGTCGGCCGCGTTGACGATCGGCGGACAGCGAGCACGAAGAGAAAGATGAAGAGGATCGTAGGTGTTTTACGGGGTCCGAGAGATAGCGAGACGCGAAAAATCGGTCGTGTATTCGAGAAATCGCGCCGCAGCAACGAGGCGAATGTAAAACGCATACTAATTAATATAGACCCTCGTGCGAGACGACGTTTTAGGCCGTTTGTTCGGGAAGACGAGTTTACTTGTAGATAAACACGTGAGAAACACATTGTTGACGAAGAAGTTTTTTCTAATAACAAGTTTAAACGTAGCATTGCGTACGACCAATAGGCGCGCCGCGACGTCATTCGCGGCGGGCCGTTAGTAATAAATTAGGCATTGTAATGTAAAATACGTTCTTATCGTAAGAATTTAAACAAGAGATCGTAAGAGTCTGATTGCTGTGGTGAATGGGCGAGAGCGAGGTCCGCTCGAACGCTTCGAGCATACTCAGCGAATCATCTCCGGTCCCTGGCTCGATCAACCTATGATCATACGAGATGCCAGCGCGTACACGTCCGATTCACACCGTTTCGATGCGAAACCACGTTGAAACGAAGCGCTCGCAGTGCGCTTCAACGTCCACCCTCGATTTTCCGATCAGCATCGCCGTACAATAGCAATCGCGAGGCATAGAGCTCGGCGCTCGATCGATGCCGAGGACCGTGTCCCCGAATCATCGACCAAACTTTTTCGAAATTAAACTTTATATCGTTGTAGCTCTATAGTACTTAAATATTCATAATAACTTCGACACTCTCCCGACGACCATTGCTTTTTGTGTGAGCGAGCGAAACCAAATATATACACGAGGAGGTGGGGAACGCAAGCTTCGAAAACGTAAAAAAAAAAAATAATAAAGTAACACATAAACTAATAAACGAACGTTAATACTTCTCTGTCTATTCGCTTGATATCTCATCGATATTACTCTTGTATATAGATCGAGGGTCCTCCTTTCGCGGACAGAGTTCGGAAGCTACGGTCGAGACCGCGGCTCTTGTACAAGATCAATCCGCGGATCGAGAGAACGAGATCGTGGGAATCGAGGGCGGATCATCCTGTTGAAAAATGGTTCACGGAACCGTCGCGCAGTGTTGCCAGATCAGGGGAGTGGTCACACGCGACCGGGCCGCGGCGGAAGCGTGGGGATTGGCGTCGCGGCAGGGAAAAATTAGAGTTTAGGACACGAAAATGTTAATCTGGTAACACCGCCGTCGCGTTTCAGGAAGCGGTAGCACGCGAAGGACAGCCGAGCGTCCTTCGTGTCTTGTCCAACGTCATTCGATAAGCTCGGCGATGTTCGTCACTTGTTCTTGCGCCGAAGCTTCGACCGGGTCTCCCGAGAAAACTATCGAAAATGGGAAAAAAGAGGAAACTAATAATAACACAATGATGCACGCGACTTTGAACCTAATGAATTTCATTCACCGGCCCTCGCGGCCCGGCCAGATATACAATTCCAGAGAATTACATGATTATATCCAAAAAAGTTTCTACTACGTAGTACGTCTAGATATACTTACGTATTGTGTATAGTGTCTAAATGCTGATCTAGCTGCGAGCGCGGGGATTTTCGTTTGATGGTGAAAAGCGAGGGAAAGGGAAAGTGAAAGAGAGATAGAGAGAGAGAAAGAGAGAGCGAGAGAGAGAGAGCGAGAGAGTCACCCAGGAAAAGTCGAGTTCGGCAATCTTAGATAGACAAGGTGCTTTCCACATTCGGATCTAGCACGCGACACAGGTCAGGCGCAGGACTTTCGCGTAGTACGATTTCATTTTGACGCTCGTGTAATAATCCCACGTGTTGTACGACGCGCACACTTTTTCCAAATTCTCTCTAACATGTTACCCTGTCGAGTATCATGCGTTCCTCCGCGCCCTCATCACGGAATATCGTAGAACAGAATAGAGAGACGCGCGAAAACAGTTTTTGAACTTCTTTCGTACCGCGAGAAACGCGTCTAGCGCGACGTTTTAAAGACGCGGTTAGGAATCCTTAGATCTAAAAGTGCCCAGATCTGTGCCGTTCGAAATTCGAGAAACTCCCGTTTGATGAAACAGCTCCTGCCGAGGGTGCGGAACGTGTTCCTGGTCGTTCTTCTCGCCGGTTTAGTCGCGACGAATTGGGTGCGAGCATCGCGTCACGTGACCGGTACGTGGCGGAAGCGTGTGGACGCTCGAGGGGATGAGTCTCGATCTGGGGAGACTGTCGCGGACACGGTGGTAGAAGCAGGAACACGATCCGCCAACAGAGGAAACAACAATAGTCGGACGTAAACGGATAAAATGTAAGAACCGGGCTGAAAAGGGGATGGTAGATGAAAGAAGGATATACACGGGTCCGCGATCTCGCCGTCATATTCATTTGTAAAAGTGTCTATTTTCTCCGCTGCCTAAGTACATACTAATTACGAAAGAGAATGGGCCGGCGAATTCGGCGCCCAGAACCAAAGTCCGTCGACGAAATGGGAACGGCCTTTTATGTTTCACGCTGGTAGCGTCGAATTTTCCAGGTCACTCGGCAATCGCGCCTCGTAGACGGGGTTGACCGTCATTTTTTCCTCCTACTCTCCGCTTCGATTAATATCTCGTAAGCTTAATGAAAAATATCTCGTGTATTCTGTGATAAAATTACCCCTTAAAGTACACAAAACGATACATACATACACACGTGTTTCACGTACATTCGCCTGAGCAAACGGAGAACATTTAACAGTAAACAACGACACGGAAAACAGAGAGAGAGAGAGAGAGACCCATATTATACATTACATACATACATACGAAACACCGATCCCAATAGCAACAGTATTTTTCTCTTTTAAAAGACATTTCAATTTCTATTCTCTATACTCGTTAAACGTCCGAAGAGTCTCGTCGGTGTGTGTGTGTGTGTGATAAAAAGATTAAGAGAAAAAAGAAAAGAAGAAGAAAAACGAAAGAGCAGAACGACACGCCACGATACGCGGCGGCGATGCTGCGAAATCACGGTGTTCGCGATCCATGGCCGCCATCATGGGATTCGAACGAGGACAGCGAGGATGTACCGATACGAAACGGGGACGCAAAAGCGTATTATCGCGGGCAACGAGTCACGCGTAGAAGAGGATCTAGGGATCTTAGACGAGCCACGAGGGATTTGAGAGAACGACGAAAGCGTCCGTCACCGTGTTTGAAAGTAATATTTTCGCCCGAAATTCATGCAGAGTCGCATCGGTTCACGCGTGGTCACGCGCAATCGTACAAAAAAAAAAAAAAAAAGAAAAAAACGAACGTTTCGGGGAAACCTCGTCATAGCAGATCATTTCACGAGAGTTAAACGAGAGAACGTTGCTCGGAGAAATATTTTTACATAATTGATATCGTTTAACCCTGGACGGGACCAGCGCGAGCTTTTGTTTCCTTTGAAATCGTTCGAGACGTTAGGCGTCGTGGCGAACAAAGTATGATTTTTAGCTGTTGTCGTATCGTGTTGATATCGCTATTGTTGTTCGCGAATGTGTAGACAGAATTAATGAGGTCCCTCATTTCACGAACTGAATCTATCCCTCGGCGTTCATTGATACGGTGATAAAGGATTGATGAAATGATAAGGTACACAGTGATTTTTTAATGTTTCTTTATTCAAATTTGATGAGTTTATATAAAAGTCACAAAGAGAGTTCCAGGTAAATTTAAGAGATTAAGTATAAACTTATTTCGGGAAAACTGTGTCCACCCGAGACGAAGGTTTAGCGGGAGGAATGGTCCCCGAAGGGTTAAATACGCCGACATTGATCATCGTTAGTCTACGATCGAGAAAGCATGTCCACAGCCGCGAACGTCTGAACGCTGGACGAACCTTCCTAAAAATTGCATATCCATTGGTCTCGTTGCACGAATCGATCCATTTGTTCTCCCGAAAAGCACCGAATCTAACGAAGAACGACAGAGAGGGGAGGGGGCGCGTACAATGGAAAAGGGTCAAGTGTTGATTGTTTTTGTTCGACGAGAGCTTTTGCGTCCGGCACGCCGACACAAGCGCAGAACCAAAAAGAGAGAGAAAGGATGATCCGAGTCGCGAACCACAACGTCGTAGCTGTGTCGGGAAGAAGCACGAAACCGGTGAAACAATTTCACACGAGAGAACGAACGATGCGAAAGAGAGAGAGAGAAAGGGTAAGAGAGAGGAACAAGGCGAAGTGGTAAAAAAAAGAAGGACAAATATATACACAACCGTTGACAATACTATGCTTGAAGAATCGTACGACGCGTATATATAATGTACCTAACAAATATATTAAAAGGAAAAAAAAAAATACTATGACGGAATGTTTGTGTTTCGTAAGTAAAAAAGCATATTAAGGAGTACATTTGTAATCACGTGTGACGAAGAGACACATTTCGCAGCAAAATAATAAAAAAAGAACAATGGAACAAGTAATAACTAAAAAAAAAAAAAAAAAAGGATCGCGTAATTCTGTGCGTACATATTGCGGATGACTGCGTGTTTACTAGGTAATTATTAAATCGTATCGGGCGAAGGAGTACAATTTTCGTCGTCCACGCGGAAACAGTGTGCCACCGTTGTTATCAAAATTTTTCACGCGTTAAACAAAGCGAACGAGGAGAAACGAGGACACGTCGTTGCGCAGAACCTAAAAAGCAATTGTATCCGAGTCAAACACGCACATTCAACACAAAAAAAAGGGGAAAAGAGGAAGAAGAATAATGTCTATGATACCGAATACCCAGGTCTTTATTAATAAATGTTTCACTTTCGTTCGTTCACTCACACGAGGAGCTTATTCTCTGAAACCGCTTGTGCGATTGAAACCTCTATCGTCCATCAAACATCAACCCTGCCTACAAGAATACTAAAATGAACGCCCCTCGTTGATCGATCGACACCCCTCCGCTACCATTTCAAGTAAGATTTTTTAATCCATCCGGTGTGATCCGCGTTCCCTCATTCGCGTTCTCTGTGCTATTCAACCCTTTGCACTCGGAGCTATTTTAACGGAGAGAACTAGAGATCTAGAATATTTCCATTCCCCATGATTTTTTAAATTGTTTATGCATTTATAAGAAATTGGTTGGGTGAAATATGTATAAAGCAGTAAAAGATTAGAAAGATTTAAGAGCTCTGTAATGTTGGTTTTAATGTAACGAAGTCATTAAGGGATGAAATCAATTTTTATTTTATTCCTGCGTCCCACAATAAGTAATTCCCAACATATTTAATACTGTGAACAATATTTTGAATTTTTGAAATTCTTTGTGCATTTATGAAGAAATTGGTTGGATGAAGTATAAAGCAGTAAAAGTGTTGGTTTTAATGCATCGAAGCCATTAAGGGATGAAATCAATTTTTATTTTATTCCTGCTTCCCACAATAAGTAATTTCCGACATATTTAATAATGTAAACAATATTGTTAATAATGATACAGCAATTTTGAGTCACCATTCGAGTGCTAGGGGTTGATCGATTTCCTGGCTAAGGGTTGATCGCTTGAAATTCAACGTTGTCTCGTGTCCAACGTCTCGTATGAAAACTTCAACTAGTCACCACACGTTTTCTTTTTCTTTTACTTCTCGGCAACTGTCCTGGGAATGTCTCTCGGAGTTTCCACGGTGTGTAGGAGGCTGAACAAGGTTCGATCGATAAGCCAGGAAAGCGCGACTTGACACAGTGTGAGCGAGCGAAGGAGAGAGATAAAATTAGGTGTGCAAAAGCCGTCGAAGAGCAGCTACTATGCGCACTAACAGGTGCGAAGCAGCCAAGAGAAGTATAATAACACTAGACTGCGGATTTGATGCATTTATGACGAAAAGAGAAAAAACAATGGGCATACTAAAACTATTTAAGGCCACCGGCGTATCAGTTTCACCTTAATAAGATGATTAAAAGAAGACAGAAATTTTCATTTGCCTCCTGTATCTTGCAATCGATGCATTTTTTTATTTTGCATAAAGATCCGCAGTCTAATAATAACGAAGCGATCTCGCGCGAACTGGAGAGAACAGGCGAACGAGGGAAGTCGATCAAGAGTTTTCTCGTCAACTCGTTGAATCATTGTGCCATGTACCATATCAACGCTCGAATATCATTACTACACACGAATTACTAGATAGAAGTCTTAAGCCCGCGAGTACATACAGAGGCTGAACCACAAATCGCGGCCAGCAGAGAGATTACTCTGTTATCAGCAGTCCGTTCGAAAATGTTTCTACCAGAGGTATACAGCATGGTTTCGAGAGAGCTTTTACGTGATCATAGCAAATTTTTTATCAACTCAATTACACCTATAATTTTTTTACGCCTATTTGTTAGAGAATTTCAAAGCGAATTCGGTAAATATATTATGACGCATAAAAAAAACTGTAAAAAATTGTTTTCTTTTTTATTACAAAAAATTTATTATAATCACGTGAAAGTTCTTCTGAAACCATGTTGTATGTGATAAAAACATTCTCGATCTGCTAATAGAGTAATCTCTACTGTGTCACGATTCGTGGTTCACCCTGTATATCGGGGGTGGGTATTTGTCTGGATCGAGACAAGACCCACCATAGCGCCCAGGTGTGCGCTATATGAAAGGGAGGTGGGTGGGGGAAGCAGGAGTTCGAGGGGCCCCTACCGTGCCCACCCCTGACTATGTGTTACACCAATGTGTTTGCCGCATAAAAACCGAACACGCGTCCCTTGCCATTCGAGTATGTACTTCCGCTTCGACGAACAGCGACCGGATGCGCGGAGTTTCGATCGTAAAGGATGCGTGGATGCTGAGTCGAACGGTGGCCGGTGTTGAATCCGAGAAAAGACGACGCAGACGTTGACCCTAGAAACTCTGACTTGGATTTAGGCCAGCGTGACGTAACGATCGAGAAACTATTTTCTTGTTCGTTCGACGGGAGGCAGGCCTCCGAGGCTGCTCGACTGGCGATCGACGCGTGGAAAAGAATGGGGGGAGGAAAACGATACTAATACAGCTAATGGAAATTGTTGTCGGCATTGTTTGATCATTGTCTCCGCCTTTGTCACGATCACCGTCATTGTTGTCATTGTAATTAAAGGCATGGGTGTTCTTCGTCGCGCCGGCGTCTCACGAAGCATCCGTTTACTGTCGCCGATCACCACTTCTACAAACCCAATCGTTTCCGTTACGTTTTTCTTTTCGCATCAGCAGTTTTACGCGCACGTGTAAGATATTTATGTATGTATTGCATTCGATACTTGTATCCGCAGACTATATTGCACATACAATTGCACATATTATATGTATATATATATGTGTGTGTGTACGTATATGTATTGTATAAATATTAATACGTGTATGTGTATATATATACAATATATATATATATAATATACATATATGTATACGACAAGTGTACATATACATGATCATATTAATGCATTTGCGGCCCGATGTTGCCTGGTGTTTTAGCGAATAGAGCGAGGTATGCGAAAAATCCAGGCTAGAGGTCTTTATTTCCAGTGGGATCTGTTGATGAAACAGGGAGAATCTAGCGGGAAGGCGAATGAAAAACAGCAACGAAAACCACTTTACTTTCCTTTTACTTTTTCCGAGACACGTTTCATCGGATCACGATGATTTCCGCATTCAGCATGTTGTATATCCGTGTACCCGCGCCTTTGTGTGTCCGTCTGTTATAATATTATAACGCTGCGTGCTGTAATCAATCGTGCCCATTCCATCTTTCACTTTCGTTTCTCGCTTCTGTCCGAGAAACTTCGCATACACACGTTACTACGGGGATGTTTCACATCGTTTTTGTTCTCGCGAGAAAATCATGTGGATGCGAAAACATTGCCAAAAAAAAAAAAAAAAAAAAAAAAAATAGTGGCGCTCGTTACGCGGAGAGAGAATGTTACTCGTCCTCCTTTTGTAAATGTTACACGAATTTCAGTATCCGAGAACGCCGTTACACTCGTTGGACGCGTCGCAGTGACACAATGGTGGCGTGTAGTACAATATACTCCTTTCGAGGAATATGTTCTGCAGGGAGGTCCAACTTGTTCCCGTCCCGCAACCGCAAGGTCCATTCGAACCTCTTCTGACTAGGGTAAAGGTACCAGTTAATTTGAAGGCATTCTGCAATTTATTTTGTGCATTATTCGTGACAAACGATCGATCGTCAACCTTTCTTCCGTGTCGACAAATTTTTCTGGACGATTTTGTTAAAAAGCGAAAGAAATATTAACCCCTTGCCCTACAATATCGTGTCAGACTCGTGTTTAAGATTCGGAACAGAGTCTAATAAGTATTTCCTCAAAACCGTGATGAAATTCTATTTTGATTTCGTTAATGTATAATGTATAGTTATCAGAGAATATGTTGACATACTATAATATAATATGAATTTTCTCCTTTTTTTCTAGGAAATTACGAACTATAAAAAAAGTTCTAATCACTGAAACTGCGTAAAATAAACCGTGGAGCAAGGTGTTAAACGAAGTTTCGTAGCGTTTTCTATTTCTTAACACAAAAATTATCGTAACACTTTTGATTCATATACGAAGAGGATACATCAATTTTATTTTTCAAAGTAAAGTAATACTTGGTTTACTATAAGTAATACTTCAGTTTATTATTTTTACTAACTTCTAAAAAGTTTGTTTTGTGTCCTGCTACGACATTGGAGGCAGGTACAATGAAGTCTAAGACTGGGGGAAGGAGCGAGCCTGTAACAGCTCGCGAGCCACATGTTGGAACTCCCTGGTGTACCGAAAGAAGAAGAAAAGAGAAACAAATAAAATCGAACCGTTTCTCTATACACGCGGCCATCGTGTCATCGTGTCCCCACGAAACTCTATAGAAAATAATCGAACGACGACGGTAGCGCAATTATCTCGACGAGGTATATTGTATAAACGATACATTCCGATGTGAAAATGATTTCGGTTTACATTGGTTCATTATCCGTTGTCCGTTCGCACAGTTTTCTCGTTCCTCGTTTGCGTAAATGTACCATATCCAAAGGGTGCTCTTAAATGGACAGCGGAACAAAAAACGTATGCGATATAAGATGGTAAATATTAAGAGATAGAGAAAGGATGGCTTTCTTATTGGAATGGGCTGCCTCAGGGGAAGGTGATCCAGGGACTCTAATAAATCATCAAAACCTATCAGCCCACGAATTACTTTATTTACATAACCCCTTTTCTCCTGTACCTGCGATCAGAAGTTTGTTACGTCACTTTCTTGACAATAATTCAATTGTACCGCTAACGAATTTCATAGATATTCATCTATACTAACTGGAAGTCAAAATTTTGTAACTAAATGTAATTTAATTATCGTAAACCAATGGTGAAAAGAATGAGCAAATAAATGGTGTTGCGTATGAAACCGCTAAAGAACATTGACAGTACTTTTCTTAGAATTTTTAGCTCTGTTAGAATTTTATAAACCACTCTAGACATAGTTCTACCGAACAGTTTTGTAAAGTAAAGTATTATAACTTCGTTTTTCAATTTTAACTGTATATTATAATTTCATCTCAGCATCAGTACACAATAATATACTTAGCATATGTATATGTATATATGTACAAATTAATTTTTCTGAAGCTTAACTACACACGATGTTGATCCATCGAAGAAAGGCATTTACTTCTGTGAACGATGCCATTCGGTGCATTGTTGATTTTTATCACATTGCTCTTTTCTTCGCGTCTGATATGTATTTCTGTAATTAATATATCACCAGTTAACGTTAACAGTAGAATATGTTTACGCAGTATGTTTTAATTGGTTAGTGAGTTAACAAGGTAAGTTAACAAGGTTAGTAAATGAAAACCATTGACATTGAACAATTGATTTTCATAAAATTAAATATTGAAAGGAATTACTTTCTTTGAAATCTCTCTCTCTCGCGCGTACAAAAATGTAATTTGAACATTTACCTCAGCTTTTTCCTCTACAAGAGTGTCGTACCAAGGCATAGTTGAATAACATACATATTTCGTTGGATTCGTTGCACTCCTATAACAAAATGCCGCAAGCAAACAGGCACTCGCAGTAAGTGCTAATACGTGGTCGAACATGGTCCGTGATTTATTTTATAAAGGAAACAGTTTCACAATAGAAGCGTATGTATTTACATAGAAGTATTATTGCAGACCATAGAAAATGTCAGATATGACCAACACAAACTTGAAATCAGTAGAGACAGTGCATACAATGCGTTTTTCTGTCTACGGTCTGCATTACCGATTCTGTAGAAAATGCCGACAGCGAACTCCATCGAAAATAAACGATCAGCCAGCGAACTACATGAGGCTGCAACTCAAAAGGTCAATCTCTCCGAGCCAGTCGACATTCTTGTTATAAATATTTATAATGAAAGTTATGTACACGTACAACACAAACACATTGTATGTATCAATCTGAAGTGAATAAATAAAGACCATGTTATAAAAAAGCACATCTTTCTTTATTTCCGCAAACATTTTCGTTCCCACCTCCTCCACTATCATGTTCCCCTAACACAAAGTTCAATTTTCGAGATTTTCGTGAATTTTCGGCCGTCGGACTAGTC
>CM052312.1:2889338-2922001 GCA_028455605.1 Lasioglossum malachurum
CAACCTTTTTTACATACTTCCATATTTTATAGATATATTTTAATACATATAATATTAACTAATAGATATGATAATTGTAATACACACACGTATTCCTGTATTTTTAGGAAGAAGGAATGGTACTTGGAAACATGACTACGATCGAGGCGCAAAAGTTACAAGACGTGAAAGAAACACAGAGTTCATTTCAATTTCTACCTGTACAGAAAGAAAGGTATCAAAGTACACCTATATAATATTTCTTCGATGTATAAAATGATTAATAAGTAGCATCCTTTCAGAAGCGCTTTCAAAGATTCATCTACAGTGCATTACCTCACACCAGAAACGACACGAGCCATATTAAGACACACCGTTACCGTTCTCTTGGCTCATATTGGATTCGAAAAATCATCGGACATAGCTATAGAAACACTCACGGACACTGCCGATCATTTTCTGAGAAGAATGACTCTTCTGATGAAAGCGGCGTACGAACAGAAGGATCATGAATTTCTTGTAAAATAAGATTCATTGAAAACCATATCGCTTCAATTTCGTATTTGATTAATTGACCGAATATTTTTGTAGGATATAGTGGAGAGAGTTTTATTGGAAACGGGGATTGGCGGGGTGGCTGCTCTTCACGACTACTATCAAGAATATGTGTTAAAGTTTGAGGAAAACATGAGGAAGAAGGCTGAGACGATGATGGAAAAACAGAGGCAATTTGAACTTAACGCTTGTAGTATAGTGGAAGAAAAGAAGCGTTGCACATCTTTGTAAATATTATTTCATTTTCCAGGATGGTTTTAGACGAAGCAGCGAACAAATTGCAGTTCGAAGAACTCGACGAATTCGGTAATGTCTATAGAGAGGTACCAACTCTTCAATTACTGGACCCTGAAATGGGTTTTCCTCCTAGTCTCGATGCTGGTTTTCAAATGCTATACAGCTTAGAGCAGGATGAGTAAGTTTATTGGTGATAATGCTACTTTTGTGTTGCTGTCCAATTTTTAACAATAACATTTCATACATAGTGAAGTCCCAATCTAAGCCGATTCTCGGTTCTGTGCTGTAACATAGGTTGGGACTTCGCTGTAAAGTAAAGTTACAGTATATATCACGCGACTATCACGCTGCAGAATTCCTTGGAAAATAAAGTAAAACAGTATTGTAATGGTAGCATTTTCAACAGTATTGTTGAAAATACGTGCAAACAGTATTGTAATGGTAGCGGTTGCAGATTAAACAGTCTGGAAGTGGACGAGGAAGAAGTAAACGTGAGTGACTCTCCAAACATGGGACAACGATCTGACGCGTCAACGGACAAAAAGAAGTCTTGATGTACCTGATAATTGCATAATTAGTATAATTATAATAACCGGTATATGTCTTCTGAGAAGAACATTTCTAATCAATTCTAAATATGGTGGACATTTTACAAGACCATTGTAAAATCATAAAAGATGCAATTAAGTTTTGTAAATGAATGTTTTGTAAAATATATATTAATAAATATTTCAAACTACGAAAGCTGATGTTTGTTGTGTACAGCCCGTGTTAAATATTTATCAAGCTAATTTCAGCTTTAAATAATAAGCAAGCGACCTCTATGCATTGTATCCAGACTATCGCCACGCGTCCCAGAATACTTTGCGAGGCCGTTGACAACACGTCAAAAATGGCAGATCCAGCACCTAGTAAAAGTGATATCGAGGAAATTTTCAAAAGATTGCGAGCCATTCCAACAAATAAGGTTTGTTTAATTGTTTATCCCTTTATTCTACATCGAATCCCGATATTAATGTTCAAATACCTGAGAATACGGTTCACAATCATTTCGAAGGGAAAGTCTCAATTTCATTTCCAACCTGTAATTTAAGGAAACTTTCTCGCGTCTCCGTTCAACTATGATGAATCATTTTTTCTCAATACACCTTCCGGGAAACTTCATATACATCGCTACATATTGCATTAGAAGCAACGTTAGAAATGTTAATTAAGTCCACACTGCAATTACATAGACTATAGTTAAACTGCAACACACATTAAATTGCATTTTTCCTTCAGGCATGCTTCGACTGCAATGCAAAGAATCCAGCATGGGCCAGCGTAACATATGGCATTTTCCTGTGCATCGACTGCTCCGCCGTCCATCGAGGACTTGGCGTTCACTTGACATTCGTGCGATCCACTCAACTTGACACAAATTGGACATGGATACAGCTGAGGAACATGCAATTGGGTGGAAATGCTAATGCTGTCAGTTTTTTCCTCTTTTGTTGAGACATTGATTTATATGTTATATAGGTAAAGCTGCAGATGATGTGGGTCCTAAAACTCGACATTTTGAACAACTTCTTCCTTTGAAATAGTTAGCAGTCAGCTTTAGTTTCTCAGATATTAGCAACAAGCTTTTGTAAGTTTGAGTTAGGTCTAAAAAGCTCAATCCGGTGCAAGGAAGTAGAGATATCAATCTAGTATACGCCACCTCTTTACAAAGGCAGAAAAGGGACACTAAACTTTATTGCAGTCTTGCAGTCCAGAACCGTCTGGCTGTCCAGGGGCTTTACCAAATAACAATAATAGGTCTAGGTTAGGTATATGGTAAAAAAACTTGACTTGTAAATGTTGGGTTAGATTTGATCCCCAAATCTAACTCAAAGCAGTGTCCACTACCAAGAACACCCATATGAATTTACACATTATGAATTTAAGGCGTCTCCTACACGGTCAATCGGAATGTCAATCTCCTCTGATTGAATACTGATGGATTGATAAAGTGGACTGATGGACCTCCAGATAATTTTCATTGGCTGTGAAAATTACATTTAATTTTTTAATTTAATTTTCATTGGTTCTGACTTTTCAATCAGACTGTAATTCCTGATTGACCTTGTAGGGGATGCCGACCGCCAAAACCTTTAAAGGAGGATATTGTTAAGAACGATGGCTTTGATAACATGTCTAAAGCTCATTGAAATTGGAGAGGAGATAGTACATCGATCCCTTGGATTTACTAAAGCCGACCGCCAAAAACTTTAAAGGAGAATATTGTGTAGAAATCGGAGAGGACCCATGTCATCGGCCACTTCGCCATTATATATCATACATTACATAATAATTGAATAATACTGGTACATGCTTCAGAGAAAATTCTTTGTACAACACAATTGTACAACAACCGATGCACAACAAAAGTACACTTCGCGCGCCGCTATGCAATACAGAGAGAAGCTGTCTCAAGCATCTGCTCAGGCTATGCAACGCTACGGGATAAAGGTACATATCCAATGATTTTTGTTTATCTACAAACTCCCGCAGAACGTTGACTTTAATCGATCAAATGTTTTGTAACTATGAATGTGATAATTATAGGTGATTCTTCCTCCAACAAAAAATAAGAAAATGGTGAGCTGTAAAACTTTTCACGAAACAGTATCTCAAAGTTTACTAACAGTCGCTTTATACTTCATTTGTGAGGAAAAGAACAATAGCCTCTCGAAGATTGTTGGGTGGTCATATTTCACGTTTATTTGATCTGGATAATTGTAAACAAAATTGCACAATGTTGTTCACTAGCTACTATGCATTGTTGTACTTCACACTTGTCTTATTGCTATGAATTACTTTAAAATATCAGTATTATCGTGTATTTCACTCACCTAACATGTGTGTACTTTAAGCGAAACATGGCGTTCGAGTAATTAAATGTTATATTGTACTTCGGGAACAACTAATTTTCCTTTTTAACGCGCCATCTTCTTCCAGTTGCATATAGATGAAAATCCAGCCATGACATCGGAGGATCCTACCGAGATCGACTTCTTCAAGGAACACGAAAACTTCGATTTACATAGCAACGAGTCTTCGACGCATATAGAAGGAAATTTAGTATCTCTCTCTAATTCTTTATCAGTCAACGATAACGTAGACAAAAGTAATCAGAAATGCACACTGGAAGCAGAATCGAATTCGCTGGGACCTACGGTTAAATTATCTGATTCGATCGCGAATTCAGTACCGGAAAGGAAGTCAACTATAGGTGGTAGAAAAATTCAGACCAAGAAACCTGTGAGTACATAGAACATCTGTGCAGAATATTCTAGAAACATTTCTCTTTATATCGATTATAAAAATATTTATACATTCTATATTTCTTAATGAAACAGTTAGGGAAGAGAACAGGAGGTTTAGGTGCCCAGAGAGTGAAGACGAACTTCGACGAGTTAGAGAAAAGTGTTATCGAGGCAAACAAAGCATTACAAGGGAAGGATTCTCAGGACACCGAGAACAAAGAGGAACACGAAGAAATTGCCACGCGTCTTGCCTACCGATACGAACAGAATTTGAATGAACAAGCTAAGAAAGTGGAAGAAAGAGCGAAGCAGCTGGATCCAGCAAAAGCGACTCAGGCAGAGCGTCTTGGCATGGGATTCAACACGCGAGGGTAATGATTGTCCTGTTTTAAACGTTTCTTTTTTAATCATCGTTAACGTAAAAGCGTATATTATAATAAATACTTCACAGTGGTGCCAGTCATTCTGCGCTCGCCGACATGCAGACGATAACACAGGAAACGTCATCGAAGACTGTGACCGCTTCTGAGCCGAGGGTTGTCGACGTGGAACGAGCTCTTTTCATTAGTTTAGATGAATTTTACGATGCCTTATCGATCCCGTATAGTAGCAATAATAATAAAAAGTCTCGCGGCGAAGAAGTTGTTGTAATAGCCGAGCCAGAACCACCGAAACGAGTGGGTCCACCGAGCCGATCGAGCAACAACAAAAGCGAGAGTAAAACATCGACGCCGGAGTCGGAAGCGCAAAAGAAATTCGGTAGTGCCAAGGCTATTAGCTCAGATCAGTATTTTCAAGACAGCAAAGATGACGATTCCGTAAGTGAGAAAAAGAGAAATGATTCTAAGACTGTTATAATCTCTTCTTTTTCTTTTTCTGCGTGTACTAAATGAAATTTTCTGTACAGTGGGAACGTAAGAGCAATCTCCGTCGCTTCGAGGGCTCATCTAGTATTTCATCGGCCGACTACTTTGGCACAGGAAGTTCCACACCAACTTCTCCAACGTCTTCTTTGTCAATGCGTCTCAGCAGTGGAAGATCCGGGGTTGTGGATTTCGACGACGTCAGGGAAAGTGTACTCGAAGGTGTGAACAAAGTCGCGGACAGGTTAAGCTCCCTGGCCAACGCGGCCGTTTCATCTTTACAGGACCGCTGTGGACTTTAAACGAGACCCTACTGCATTTTACTAACATTGTTATAATACTTATATCTGGACGTTTTTGGTCCATTGTTCGAAATTGTAAATAAAAGCTTATAATTCAGCTTACTTTCTCTCTTCTTCTTTTTCGAAATCTACGAGATTAGTCAAAAGACTTTTCTATTGTAAAGCTTTCAAAAATGGTCACGTCTAATTGTGATTTGAATATACTCTTCCAATGTGTTCACAGAGAAATAGAAAAATCTCTTGAAAGCTCCACGACTGCAACGTGTATGTGTGTGTGGAATAAAAGACAAGCCAATTTATAAAATGATCGGATAAAGATATTAGCAATTTGACTAAGGATCTGTACAGTCGATTTCCTTAAATCGAGAGATGAATTGAGAGTGTGGCTTCCCGTGTAAGAAACAGACAATGATAACGGTCATATTATCGCAGCCAGTGCCCATTAGAGTATCCGGTGCGAGACAATGTTTCACAAGCTCTTCGCAAATCTCTTCAGGATCCATTGTTTCAGTTTCCTGGCCTGTTCTAGGCTTGGGTTGCTTTAAGCGTGTCCTTACAAAATTGATTACTTCCTTACTTGTCATAACGTCCCAAATACCGTCGCACGCCAAAACAACGAATTCCCAATCTTCCGTTATTTGAAATGATTGAATTTCCGGGAAAGCTGCGGATAAACGAAATTAAATTTCTAAACAGTTGCGTCAATACGCAAGCCTTACCAGTCACAATTTGTTCCTGCGGTGGTTTACGGTCATTTCGTTTGAACATAAAGTCTCCAAGAGCTCGGGATAATGCAAGCTGACCATTGACTCTGTTAAATTCCACCCAACCACCGGCAGCTTCAATCCGTTCGCGTTCATTCTTCAATGTAGGTTTATGGTCGCGACTTAGGGGAACTGTGTGGCCATTAACACTTGCAACTGCCCTACTGTCGCCTGCATTCGCCTGAAAAAATCATTCGAATCAGTTAGACGAAGAATTAGAAGCCTACAGGATAAGAAACAAGTTATCGTAGACTTACGCTGTATATAACGTTGTCTTTAATCAGAAGAGCTATGACTGTGGTTCCTGCTTGCTCGTCTCTAAGCACTGTATCATTTAACATTGCTTCGTCTAAGTCCAGAAAACCTTGTTGTATAGCTTGAACAATGTTACCAGTGTTATACTCGCTTCTCTTAGTTATGTATTCATGAAGATGTTTTCCAGCATGCTGTGCTATTGCAGCACCTATCAATATTAACCATTACCCTTTTGAGCTTGGAAGCAACTATAGTTATACCTATTTATTATAATTTCCAACTTATAGAAGGTGTAGAAAAATCTGAAATTTTCTCTTACAATAAATTTCCTTTCATTTACAAAATAGATGTTCAAGCGAACGGTGTTGACGCGTAACAAGCCTGAAATCTTCAGACTTTTACTAGTACATTCTCACCTCCGTGACCGTCGTATACTGCAAAGAATGCGGTACCAGGATCGTCTGGTAATGAAAGTATGTGTACATGACAATCTTCCATTTTAGTACGCCATCCTTGCATACAAGCACTGCCAACTCGATAATTGGAATCTCTGCAGCATACCGACTTCTTTGTCGTCACAGGCTCGCTGAGTGTTTGACCCATTATGTTCCTGAGGATTCTAATGGTGTTTGGAACATTGCGTTATTAAAATATATGCATCGCTTCTAGGAAAATGCTACAAAGTTGAACTAAAAATAATTGGAAAATATCAGTTATGTTCGCGCAGCTTGCTCAATGTGTTTAATGTTGAAATTGATCCAAATTTCCCGCTCGAAACTGGGGCTGTTACTTTCCTTCGGAGGTGGAAGATTTTAAAGCTGAAGATTCTGAAGCGATTTCAAAAACTTCGAAGGTGACGAGAATCGAAGTTTCAGAGCTTTGGAAAAGTAACAGTCCTATTTGAAACAAGGAAACTTACAGAAATGATTATTTATTTCAAGTTTCCTCCAAGAATATCTTCTTTAAATTAAATTATTAGAACAACCTTTACCCGGAATTATTTAACGAAACCTTTGAAATTTAACTTGTGAGATTCAATAACAGGATTGTTAGATACGATGCAATAACGTTTTCGAGTCACAAAGTGACTTTCATTAAATAGATCTATTTGCACAATCTACAATTGCGTATATACGATGGATTCCAGTTAATTGGGACAGCTGTCTAATTGGGTCAAATTATCCGCTTCCAATCTGTCCTAATTAATCGGAATCCACAATATTCGTATATACACAGAAATTCTACAGATACATGAATATAATGCGAATAATAAAAAGTCTAGCGTGAAACATTGATGGTGATCTAACCTCCTGTAAAATTTTATACGCATCGCATCTTCCACTATAGAAAGTTACGGAAATATCCTTCGAAAATTAATTTCTCTCATATATATGTATATGTGTATACGTATAGTAAAAGCTATCATTAGCTCTTGATTTATTTACGTGATCTTAATTTGGCATCCGATCTCACCTTCGTGTGCTGTCAAACGAACATAAGCAAACCTAACCTCCCTGCAGAATATTACAGCTGATCGAACTATGGTGGTCATTGATTCGTTGTAGACCCAATTTAAAAAAAGTCTCACGAACACATATGTAAGTACATACTGCTTACACAGTATACATACGTACATATTGTATGCCAATTGGACAGCTGATTGTTGAACTCTGCTAAATCTAAGCGCAAACCACGTGCAAACAGAGAGAAAATTCTGGAACAAACAATAATAAATAGCATGTTATTATGGAAAGATATTGCACGTCTGTAAATGCAATCCCAATTGTGTAATGCTAATAGTCAAGATAAGAAGGTTAAACTGCAGTAAGTATTATAAAAGGTTAAGTTAAATTAAATTGTTCATATTTTGTATCAAGATTTCTTTCAAGTTTTGTGACAGAAAGTTGTGTTAAATTTTTTTTTCAATTCAGGTAGACAATTTTTATTTTGCATAAATATAATTGTTCATCTTGAATGTTGTTTTGAAGAAATGTTTAATTTTCCAGTTAAAATGTTTAATTTCAGGTTTAGAAATGTGTTCTTATTTTTTTAAATAGTGATTAAATAATCGTATTCTCATGTTTGATGCTGTTAATTATTTGTTTTGTTTCAGAAGGTAATATTTAGTACATTATGGGGCAAGATACAAATTCAGAGACAGAATCCGTTTCATTTAAACTTGAAAGTCGTAAAGTGATAGGATGCACAGATGAGAAAAAGTATAAATGTACTTTTCATGGTTGCGACAAGGCCTTCGTTAGGCCGTCTAGACTAGCTAGACACAATAGACTTCATAGCGGAGAGGTAATTAGATCTTCTACTTGTTCAAATATCAAGTAGTTCTTTTTAACAACTTGTATCCTTCTATAGAAATGCTATAAATGCAATCATACAGGATGCGACAAAGCTTACACAAATTCTTCGCATTTGAAACGTCACATGGAAACTCATAATCTGATCAAGAAGATCTACCGGTAAATAACATTTTTCCCCTCTATATTTTAAGGTGAAATAAAACCCAATTTTGGGAAAATTTTAAAGTTTTATGAGCACGGAATTCTGAAGCTACCCGAAAGATGGCAAAAGATCATCGAACAAAATGGAAAATATTTTACTGATTAAAGTTCATTGCTTGAATCGCGAAATTGGCTTTTTATTTCACCTTAAAATACCGAAATTACTTTCTTGTCAACCCAATATATATGTACGTATCTTTTAAGATTTTTAATTGCAACATTTCAACCTTCGTTTAAGGTGTCCAGAGTGTCTGCAACTCCTCAGCAATCAGCATAATATGAAGCGCCATTACAATCTAATGCACAGGGATCGTGAGAGACTGACTTGCAAAGAATGCAATCTAATATTTGCCAAAAAGTATCAACTTGCAACGCACATGTCGATGCACACTGGAGAAGTGCACAAGTGTAACCATTGTCAAAAAATTTTCACGAGCTTTAGATTATATAAAATGCATGTCGAAAATCATGAAACTGGAAAAAAAACTTATACTTGCACTGTGTCAGGTTGCAACGAAGTTTTCATCAAATGGCGTGCATTTTGTAATCATCGAAAAACCCATCCTCCAATTCGTAAGCACCCATTAACATTTTTAAGTATATTTTTACTTTAAAGTCAATGTCTTTGACTCGTTTCCTTCATTTACAGATTACAAATGCAAGGACTGCGATAAGGTGTTTTTGAAGGAGTACCGCTTAAAAGTTCATTCTAAGATTCACGCAGAAGTTAGAACACTCTTTCCTTGTCCGTACGAAGACTGCCCTAGAGTATTCCATTTTAAAAATAATTTAGATACGCACATACGAAACAATCACCAGGGCCGGAAGTTTCAATGCGACATGTGTAAGGTAGAAATTTCATCGAAAGCAAAACTAGCAGAACACATTCAGAGATTGCATATGCCTGGAAAGTTAATTAAAAGAATCTCGAAAGGGCAGCGCAAACGGAAAGATGTTGGTACTCGCAAGAGGAGTGCGGTGTCCAAGTTAGTAGGTGTTAAATTACCGCCGAAAGTAGAAAAAATGGTAATAGAGAGAGAAATGTCAATACCATATATAGAAAAATTCGAACCAACAGTGCCTGATGATAATACTGACCTGCGATAGACATAGTTGATGACTTTATGAGTAAACGTACGAAAATAAAGGAATTTTTTACAGAATACTTCTTCAGAATATTTTACTACTCACCTGAGATTTTTACGACATTCCAGATGATAGGAAACAATTGAAACTACAGGGTTCTTTATATCTCTGAAGAAAATTGGATTTTTTTTTTATTCAATTTCGCTATAGAAAATAACATTCACATGAAAAAACAGGAGTTAACAGCGTGTAATAGTTTGAATTGATTTCTACTATTCAGAATAGTGGAAACATTTTGGTGAAGCACGTCACCACCTATCTCGTGTACGAGCTGTTTACTCGGCAAGCGAAGAAAGTCAGCTTTCTTTGATCTTACGAAGAGTTAATTTCGATTTACACGGTTTCACATTCATTACTAGACTATAAAATGCAAGTACAGATTTATCTACATTATTTCATGAAAATGAGCATAAATCAGAATCTTTTCCTTAAGAAAATAAAGCAAAAGTCGCATAGACTCTCCTTTAAACCATTAATTTTGCTGTATTTTCGAAATTCGAGTTTGTCCGCGAACGCGCGAAGTACAAGTATATATAAATGAAAGCGTTCTTTAACAGAGTCCTCGAGAGAAAAAACTTTCTAATTTATCTTTACGTTTATAAAATCTCTCCCCCCTTAAGAGAAGAAATAAAGTTTTCTATAATACTTATTTTTATAAATTACTCCAGAAAAATATATTTCTCACAAAGGTTTGCAGTTTACTGTAGCTTTCTTTTTTTTTTTTTTAATATTAAAGACAAAAATTGATGCTCCGTCCCGTATCGACGAGGGAGCAACATTATTCGTATTGCTTTGGAAAATGATAGACCCGGTGAACTACCTAATGTGAACTCTTTCTTCAGGAAATTGGGACATTTATATTTTGAGAATTAGATTGGATCACAGTTGACATTCAATTCTGGAAAAAATCTAGTTCTTAACTCGCGTACAATGTATCAAAATTCTCCAATCAATTTGTATATTTCAGCACAAGGATGATTACAATTAAAAAGCAAATGTCTATTCCCGAGTCGAATCGACCCGAACAGTGCACGAGAGTTAAGACGATCGCGTTAGGTGGTTCATCTTGTATACATATAGTTGCTAATGCACAGTATTCCCTCCATAACTGTTGTAAAGTACTTCGGAAGTACCTCGGAAGTACCTCTTCGGCCCTTTGCACTCGGAGCTATTTTAACTGGAAAATTAAACATTTTTTCCGACCTATAGAATAATTCCATTCTACATAATTTTTGTTCATTTACTGAAATGTTTAGCAATTGATTAGATACCAACATATTTAATAATCTAAACCACCGATTTCCAACTTTTATGCTACTACGCCTCCCCGAAGAAAAAAAATTTTTTCCGTGCCCCCTATCTTTTATTTTTTTTAATAGATATAATAATTAATATAGACACGTTTTAAATCAGTGTTTCCCAAGGTGGGGCAATTCAACAATTTCCTATGATTTCTTCCTAAAACCAATCACTGCACAATTCAATTTTTTTATATTAGAAATTATATGTAAACGTTAAGTAGGGGGCATAAGAATTTTAGAAATTAAGTGGGGCATGGCACAAAAGTTTTATTTATTTGCAGCAGTGGCGGATCAAGCCAACTGGGGGCCCAGAACGATCAAAATTTCGAGGCTTTCGAGAAAAACTCTTATAAAGTTATACCCAAAAACGATAAGTAATAAGAAATTAGAGGCCATACATCTTTTTTAGCAAAGATACCTGTTAACGGTAGCCAGAGCTGCTGCACAATTTTTCAAGCTAAACATTTTCTGCTACAAGCACGGGGCCCCCCGCGGCCGCTTAGTCCGCTTACCGCTTAAACCGCCCCTGATTTGTAGATATTATGGTATGAAAATTAATTTTTTATTAGCAAATTTTATATATATATTATTGTATATTATATGTATAGCAATTTTTAGCGGTGACTCTGAGTCGCCACTCGAATGCTGAGGGCTAGAAGTTTCTAGGCAAATTCTAAGAGAGCGGAGACGAATAAAATTTGATTATCAGTGCTAGTTGGCTTTGTAGATCTGAAATAAATAATTATAGTATTTTTTGAACAGTTTCAGAGGCTATAAATGCATAAATGCGACAGTCACGGAGAGAATACTGGAGCAGGCTTCAAGATGGAAGCCTCGCAAACCCGTCACTTAAGTACGACAGTTGATTCGTGCTCATTTATTGAACCATTTGAGTGCAGAGATGCGAGAAGAGGATTTTGGGCGAAATGGAGGGTTAATGATGAAAAAAAAAAAAGAAAAAGAAATGGTACCGTTGTATGTTAACACTATTTAAAAAGTTTATTAACTGATACTGATCGAATAACAGTGAATCACGAACGATTTAGCCTGTCTCGACGAGAAGACAACTGCTGGACGTGCGATACTAGCGATATTATAGCTGCGTTTAACAACCATTATTATTTCCACGCAGGTGGAAACGCAGGAGAAGCGTTTTCGCCGCGGTTCCTCCGTTTCCGGTTTCACTCTGCACCCAAATGGCCGAGTATATATAGTCTATCGTTGACATACACGTTGTCTGTTTTCAACTGTCTGCGAACTCTCCCGCGCCAATATTATCGCGATTCGTTGCAAATCATATTTATGTACAGGGTGATTCTGGGAATTGGGACAAGGTACCGCTCTTTTTTCAAGTAAAAATAGAGAGAAATAATAGAGGAAACAATCGTATGTCATAATACGTCCTAACTTCCTATGATCTTACTTTTTATGCAAAAGCATTTCGTTGGAATTAATGCATAGCGGGAAATAGAGAAAACGCATTGGACCTAGCGGACGTGTCGTGGACAGAAATGGGCAAGAAATTTAGTTGTACTATTGTACGTCACGTGAAACGGAAATTCCGAACGCAGATCAAAATAATTTGCTTTATTTAAAATAATATTTGTATCTACACTATTTCCGGTTGTCGTCCAAACTGATCAGCGAAACAAAATTCTGCCCGTTTCTGGCCGGGAAATGCTCGGAAAACGATACTGGTTGGTGATTAGACTGCGGATGTTTACGCGTTTACGACAAAAATATCAAATACGGAACGGTAGACCTTTGTAAATAAATCAAAATTGTACTCCGTCGAATTTTACACATTCTAGAATTTTTTGAACATTCCAGAAACCATAAAAGATCCACAGTCTAGAAATGAGCGTCCACGAGTCCAGGGCCGCGGTAAGGAACACTTGTGCCCCCAAGAAACGTAAAACAAAGACAAGCAAGGTTAATTTTATAATTTCACTTTTGGTTGATTAGATCTTTGTAATTTACGCCGTTTGTTTCTATTGAAATCTGCGCGAAATTCGTGAATAAAAAAATATCAGCGCCCCTTTCCTTAGTCGCGGGGGATGTCACCCTTTTCCCGCGGCCCTGCACGCGTCACACGAGAATGTACACTGCCACGGCCGTCTCTAGTACAGGCCGGAACATGGTAGATTTGGCAACGCCGTCTCAGTCCGATCTGAAGTTGTTCGCGTTACATCACGACCGTCTCTATACGCTACTGCGCATGTGCAGTAGATCGATCGGACTGACATGACGGTCTGTCTGCGGCGTTGCCACACCGTGTTCCGGCCTAGAGACGGCCGTGACACTGCTCGATACGCGATTGAACCAAGCAACGACAATAATAACGCGTTTATTAAGGTTGCAGTACAAAGAATCTTGGCTTCTTTTCCCTCCGATTCACCTGCGCCCGACACATTGTCTCCCGACGGTATTTTTTTTCTTTTTACGAAACAGCGGTGATTAGAAAAATATTTTATCATCTTTTTTGTTTAATGACGCCGCGACGATTTTTCGAGCGGATTTCCCATTGAAATGACCGTTTCCCGTTCGTGTCGCGCGCAACCGAAGTCGAAGTAATTTATATAATGTATTGTTGCGTCGGTGGAAGTAGTAGGCTCCAGCAAAAATTCTGGTTTCAGTATTACAATGTTTTACAGCCGCGATGTAGAGTTCATTGTTTCGTGATTGAACACAAAATGGCAATATTATTGTCGCATCTTGTTCAAGTGAACCAACGTTTCCCAATCGGTGTGTCAGAATTCTAATCATGCGAACCAGTTCCTTGTCTGCGGAAATATAGACTCGTCTTAGTTTAGCACAATCTTCTCAGGAAGAACAAGCAGTCGTTTTAATAAATAGTTGCACGTTCGAAGGCAGTTTTGTAGGTCCACAATCAAGTTTCCTTTTCATCTTTCGCGAGCGTTCTTACTTTCAAAGTATAGCTTAACAGATATTATTATTAAATACACGTTGCATATTCACGTGGAAACGAACATTTTCATGGAAACAATTCATAATGAACGTTTAAAAAATATATATATATGTATGTATGTATATGTTGCTTTCAAGTTCATAGAGCTAAGGATTTATTGAAAGTGATTGGGAAACGCTGTACAGTAGAACCTTCAGCACGAAAACGACGAATTTCATTCTGTACACCTGTACGCACCTGTATTGCTGGTAACAAGTATACAAAGTGGACGTACGATTTGCTAATCTTGGCCTCTTTGATTGTTCGTCGACGAATGTTCAATATAATTGTTGAACTAATCAGTTTCTCGTTTGAAACTGTTCAGAATTTGATACCAGTCGAACACTTGGCCAGTATCGTGCAATAATTTTTTATATGAATTTCCGTATGCAAATACAAAATTCCTTTTTCCTAACAAAATCGAAAACAAGGGATTCGACGAAGCGAACATTTTTCTTTCCACATTAAGTCTATTCTCATGAATAGACAGCGGATCTCTTTATGCAAAATAACAAATTTTCACGTGAATTTCAACAAACCGAAGTGACATAGAAATTTATTTTCTCTCTTAATATGTTCAATAGGTTGAAAATTATATAAAAATATTGAAAATTCGTCTAATGTGTTCTGAATGTTTTAAAATTACACCTACTTATTTTTGTCATAAATGCATAAAATACGCTGTCTACTTATGAATCTGAATAAATAAACAATTGCGCGCTAAAAACTCAAGTTAAGCAAGTCGCAGAATTCACTCTGTATATCGTATGATTTACACACAAGTACGGTAGGAAGGATGCATGTATGTGTACATATATATATATGTGTGTGTGTGTGTTTGTTTGAATTATTGTAATGTGTTGGCGCGGTTAGCGAGCGTGAGCGTATCGCAAAATTGTGTACGCGTCGGTGTGAGATAGGGCCACGCTTATTATGCTGATAGAGAAAGAGAAACGGAAAGAGTGTGTGTGAAAGAGAGAGAGAGAGAGAGAGAGAGAGAGAGAGAGAGAGAGAGAGAGAGATAGATAGAGATAGATAGAGAGAGAGAGAGAGAGAGAGGGATTAACAAATAAATATAATTACACGTACATCGCGCGCGGGCGGTGCGCGCGTTAAACTTAATCTCTAACAAATCGATATCGTTTCTTTCTTTTCTTCTTTTATAAAATAATTAAAATGAAACATTTGTACTTTAGCAGTATAGAGCAGTCGTTTTGTCGTACTTATTTACCTTAATATCATTATCGTCGTTTATATTATTTTTATACATATATAGGTAATATTCTATTTTTTCTTTTCTTTTCGCATATTTTCCACTTTTTTTTCCTCTCTAAAAGAACAATTCCCGCCTCGGTTGGCACGCCATCCGTCGTCATCGTCATCGTTCGGCATCTCGATATAATAATCTTGTCGTTAGACGTGTAAGCTGTTTCCGTAAAATCATCGATCAATCAGAAGAAAAAACGGAGAACTCATCTTCGGGGATAAGACGATCCCGCGAGTGCTATAGCGCGCGCCTGGGCAATTGATAGGGGTGGGCGGATACCCGAAATATGATTTTATATGCATTCTTTGGAATCTTTGGAGCAGGCCTGGCTGACAGGGTAGATTTAAAAATTTGATTACATTCACATAAAATACGAAAACATTTAAAAACCTGAAAGAATGCGTATAAAATCAGATTTCGGGTACCCGGCCACCCCTAGCAATGGCCCGGGCGTGTTCCACCGTTCACAAAATGTCATTTCTGTTCCGTTGAAACGATTGGTAGATCGGGAGACGTATAGTAGAGCGAGATACCGATTTCGGGATTGTCTTACGCCCGGCCGGATGATCCTCTCGCTTGGCTGCTTTGCGATTTATAAAAACGTCCGGTATAGATATAAGTATGCAGTCGATATCTCGTCTATTATAAAAAAAAAAAAGAAGGATACGTGGTAGTATATGTTGGATAGAGCGTACGCGACGAGATGCACGCTTGAGCACAACTTATCTATAAATATACAATCATAGAATCAATATCAAACAAAATCGTGATTATTGCAGAGTCCTGGCTTACGGGCGGAATACATATGTATATACACATATATGTATATTTCTCCTTTCATATACATGTATATACATATAACATACACACACGCACACACGCGCACACACTCACACGCACACGCGTATAGTATATACGCATTATTCGCTACATTATTTATCTCCGAAGAAACAAAAAGACTGAAAGGAACCGCCACTTGTAACGTTTGTAAGAACGTGTCCCAGAAAAATGAAAAATATATATATATATATATATGTATGTATATGTATATAAAAAAGAGAAGTATCGAACGCGCAAAAAAATGATAAGCTCGACGCACAATAAAAACGTAACGCCGACCGATAAACCTCGACTATCAACGACAACGAAATAATAAAATAATATGATGATAATTGTAATCATAGTACGGGGGCTGTGTGTACGATTACCTCGAATAATATTAATAATAATGGTACATTGATATACGCAACGATTCCCACAGTATATGTACAGATATAATAGCACCATGACCGAAATCTCAGGGGTTACAGTTACAAAAATTATGTAGCGTTCCGGGATGGGGGATCGGGGAGGGGGATGATGGAACGTGGGAGAACGGAAATGAGGGTGAGCATCGGGAGGAAGGGGTGGATCTTGCGCTTCGGTCGGAACACGAGAGAAGGGAATGAAAGAAGCAGACGTACGATTCAGTTGAAAGAATGCTACGTCGATTGCCATTCTTACATATTTTCCGATTGCGCTCATCGATCGCTGCCCCGATCGCTTTGGACAATTATTTGTAGACTGCGGATGTTTATGCATTTTCCAATTTTAGTGGATGAACTTTGAGGAAGCAGGATTAAATACAATCCTATTTTTAATGGGAACAACTTTTGTAGATCTAAAACAAATAAAAATTCTATCGAATTTTATGTTCTAGTCTCTTTTCAACATTTTCGTAAGCCATAAATGCATAAAGATCCGCAGTCTAATTGTATTAGTTGGAGGGAAAGTTCTGTCGTATTCGAATCGACAGGTTGTCCGAAAGACTGCAACAAGTTGTTACAAATAACGTGAACAATATTGAACATATATTTTTATAAATCGATCCGAATGTTTTCTTTAAAATACGACGGAACTTTCCCTCCAACCTCATATATAAACTTTTCTCATGCTCAAAAATAGTGGCAAGCTCGACGTTTGTCTTTCCTTCTATACTTCCACCAATCATTTCGAAAGTGCATCGAACGGATAGGGAAAGAACAGTGACAGAAAATCAGTGAATATTTCACCTATCTAGGTGAATCTACATTGCAGCGATCGATCGGCGCGATCGAGCAGTCGTCACGTTACACAATTAATAATCGTAATTAAGTATTTGGCCGTTTCGATGAACGTGTTCCATTCAACAAGAATATTACAAAGCAACGCGATTGCTCTAACTCGGCGATACAAGTCGTGGGGACTAGAAATTTTGAAAAAGGAAAAAATTAAACGAATCGCAAATGTCGAATATCACAGGAGGAAAATGTCGCGGCATTTCATCATTTCTTTTCGCTCTCTCCTGGCGTCGCCGTTTCTGCGTATCGAGCCGGCGAAGATTATTCGGACAGCCACTAGATTCGCTCGAATTACAGAATCTATACATATACACGAGCAGATAACAGCTCATACATACATTTACACAGAGTGACTCGATTTACATTTCATTGAAATTTTTCTCGCTGTACGAGAGAGGATGAAAGAGAGCTGAAAGAGAGAGACAGACAGAGACAGAGACAGAGAGAGAGAGAGAGAGACAGACAGAGACAGAGACAGAGAGAGAGAGACAGGCAAAGAGGAAGTAATAATAATTTAAACGTTGGCGAGAAACGAACTCGCTTCGCGTAATTTTCTAGTTTCTCTCTCCTTATTCTTTCTTTTTATCACGTGATTCTCTGGCGCAGTTTTGGTAGATCGCACGAGAGCCGAGAATTTATTCGATCGATCCGTTTCTCATCGCATGTCGCATACATTTTGAAAATTCTCTCTCGCAGGACTTAAGAATCGAGGAAAGGGACGCTGCGCCATTTTCGCGTATAGTAGTTCCGTTCGTTAGCAGGATTGTAGAGAGATGGCCTACCAGAATTAGATCTACGCTCGTTCAACACAATGCGTTTAATAACTATTCTTCTTGCATATAGATTTATAATCTTCATATATATATAGACTCATATATATATATATATTTATTTATTTATTTATTTTCTTTATATTAAACGATGATATCCCTTCTTTGTTCAATATATTAATTAGGTATGATATGTTTATTCACAACTTGATGTGAGCGCTTAAAGTTGGAATTCTCGTCTTTTCTTCCGTCGACAAGAGCGGACACGCTCTTCGTCATTGTCTCGCGAACCCATCCACCCGTCGCGACAGAAGTTGGCGAATGCACCGACGCGCGTTTAACGTTAACGTGTTCATTTAAGTACGCAGCTAGGATAAAACATTAATTTCTCTAGTGATAAACTTAGATTTCTCTCGTAATTGTTCATTCCCCTCCCACCCACCCCTTCCCCCTACCCCGACGGACCCGCTCGAAATCGAGCAAAATCTCTCACGATGAATGTATATGTATAAGTATATTACATATCGATACGCATTACATGCTAGTCATTGTCAGAGAGTTTTATTTATTTCATTTTTTTTTTCTTGTTTATTTAGCGTTCGAAGAGTTCGAAGAGTTCGAAACATGCTCACTTCAGAGGTTTTCCCCGTTACCAACGAGCACCGCGAATAAAACGTTTCTCCCTCGTCGATGATTGTTCGCCGACGACCGAAGTCCGATAACAAATCGCAACAACTCAACTGCAACAAGTTACGTCTACCGCTGTACCGGATTTCATTCTAATCATTTCCGACCATCGAGTGCCATATGCACGCAGACTCGATCCGTTCGCACGAATTATTTCAGCTAATAACGAAAACAATTCTCGATCGTTCATTTCGCTCTTCCTCGCTACGGGAAGTCTCTCTCAACGAAAGGGGAATACAGTATTATACGTACAATATATTCTCTCCGTTTCCGCGGAACACCCTGAAGCGATGCAACAATATCTATAAAGGTAATCCACTATACAACTACTTGTCAAGTAATAAAAATAGAGATTGCATAGATTGAGATTCGTAGCGGATGCATCTAAAGAGACACGATCCTATAAAGATTTATCATCCTCTTGAGCTTTATAGCGTGAAACATTCCTGTTTTTCTGTACTTGTATAATATCTGTATAATATGTATAAGTGTGATACGCGCGCGCGGACCACGTCCGGCGACTTATGGCCGCGCGCGTCCGCCATTTCGTCGACCAGTGCTACTTGTCTCCGTCGCGCGTCGGTCTTCACGGTTCTCCGGGATCGTGGCCGCGCGGATGAGAAACCCGACGATTCTATGGACGAACGGAAAAATATGTTTCATCATCGGTTTTGCGATATGTCTGCGAGTTTGTGGCTGCCGGTCGTTCCCATCCGATTGGTCGCGATCCAAGAACCGTCGGCGACGCGCGGCACACAACATTCGAGCCATCTTTAATCTACGCCGGTCTTCCGAGGTTCTCTCGAAAATTTTCGCCCCATAGAAGAAAACTCTCATCAGGGGACACGCCGTGATAAACGGCGCGACGCGCCGGTCCGCGAATCGATCACGGTTTTGTGCTATCTTTTCTGCGCGGCGCGTGTTCGATCACTGCGCCGCTTTATTGCAACAACGATATGCGCGAGACTAATTTTTACACGAAAAGTATATAATGACGAGAAAGAAAACGAAAAACAAATGCTATCTCCTCCTCCTCCTCGGCGACGACTGAGTATTTAAATGCTTGCTGATCTCTTGACCGCGTTCCGCGGCGAATAGTACAGACATCTTTGGATCACGAGCGATTCCTGGATCCAACGTGTAATCGATATCGTTCCCCTCGTTTCAATGAAAAATCTGTACTGCTTCGTCGCGAAACGATCCCTCTTCTTCCGTTCGCGTGTCAATGGAACGAACGGTGCTGGATCCAGCGAGATCGATCCGTCGATATTGACGACGGATCGACGATCCACAGGCTCCTTTCTCTCCGCTGCGGTGCTGACGCGCACCATCGCCAACCAGCGGAAACAGATCGTCCTACAGGCACGTCCGAGCCGCGTTTGTGCGATCACTGCTGACAATCGGAGGATTTTACCGTCCCATTTCCCACCCCCGGCGACCACCGGGGGGCCGTTCGTTCTCGTCGAATTAACTCGATGTGCTCTGAAACATTCTTCAAACGCGAGCCGCCCGATTAGTATGGTCCTACGGTCGGTCTCGTCGATGGCACGCGCTTTAAATTATTAGGTTGGAGAGAGACTTCTGTCGTATTTGAAAGAAAACAATTGAATCAATTTGTAGAAATGTGTCGGATGATTGCATAAGTTCGGGCCCGATTTTCATAGTAGAAAAGAATTTTAATCTAATTTTAATTGTGTAATATAAAGCTGTTCTAATAAACTTGTGCAATCATCTGATATGTTTCTTATTATTCAATCATTTCTCAATGAATTTCACAGGCTTGTTCCATCCGAAAAAGAGTAACCCAATAACTCAATAATATAATAGTAATAGTAACTCAATAATATAATAGTAATAGTAACTCAATAATTAAATAAGCAATCAAAATGAATTTTCTGATCAATAATTATTATGAACAAGTGAAAAGAAATTCGATCATTGATAACTGGTATGAGCGATCGAAATAAATGTCTCTCACTGATAACTGTTATAAGTGATCGAAATGAACTTCTCTAATCGATAACAGTTATCGAGGAGGATCCAATTTTTTTCAACACAACTGTTATTTGTAACCAAAACGTATAAAAATCGATATTTTCTAATAATTTTGTTCTTCGAACTTTTTTCTTTATATTTTGTGTACATTATCTTAAGTTTCAATAATAATCAACTCTTTATTAATGATTTTTATCGTAGAAAATTTTAGAATAACTGTTATTTTTGATCCCTGTTTGTAACAACTTGTTGCCATCTTTCATATAATCTGTTTCCCAATGATCCGCTAGCAATATTCGTTAGGAGCTCTCCCTCCAACCTAGTAGATCAACTTCTTCTTTACACCGACGCCAAGTAAATTGACATTAGAAGCCGCAGCTGATGTGTATGATTTTTTTTCCCGGCTGGAATCGCGCTCCAGCCCACCGTGGCTGCAGCGGGATTGAATTGCAAATTTCGGACGGATTTCAGGGGCGCGGATGAAAATGCAAACACGGATTTATGGAGCGGGGGCTGGGACACCCGGGTGTGTTCCAACTTGGGAAGTAAGTCGAGGTTGAAGTCGCTACGGGACTCGTGCCTCTGGCAACCTAGTTTTGCGTTTTGAGGGTTCGCCGGATCGGCGTGACGTAATTTACTCTGTTTGCTAAAGTCGCTTGGCAGAGAGGAGATTAGCGAATCCGTGATACCGCAAGCTGCTAGAGTTTTTGGAACTGCGCAGAGATTTTTCCGAAATGTACAAGGCTGTACAAAACGTTGGAAACTTTTCCTCGACCCAGACCTAGCTGATAAAAAATCATACCGATCAGGAACACCTTTTGATGTTAATTCGTGTGGGGTCCTTCTAAAGGTGAAACTTCAATATTTGGATGCAGGGTAATTTTTGAATAAAGCTCTTGCCTTTTGTTAACCTTCATCCGTCCCTCATGTCAATTTGACACAGTTTCCATGAAATAAGTTACACTGTTCTGTTATTTGTAGATTTTGTCCGAAACTTGGTGACTTCTATTTTTCGAACACAAAACAGCAAAAAAGCATCGAAAAGTAACTGTTTGACTTGCTATTTTATCAATTTTTTTTACCACTGTGTTAATTCGACACCGAGGGACAGATTCAGTTGGTGAAATGAGGGACGGATGAGGGTTAACAAGGATTACAATAATCGTCACCTGTTCACTGAAGATCCTCCTCGCATTTGGGAATGTCGAATATCTCGGCGAAGAGAGGCGGTAGTTTGAGCTTAGTCCAGTTCCTCCTGAACCAGTCGAGGAGATTCGCGTGTCTGGCACCGAGGGCTCGCAGCTCTGGTAGCCTCTGCGAGACGTTGGAGACGTTGGAACAGCCCCCCGCGGAGGTGGCCTCGCCAGGAACCGTGTGATTCCGTAACGCCTGCACCTTCAACGCTTCTAGAAGACGATCCTGAAGCCTCTGTACCGCCTTGACGTCGTTCAAGCCTGGCCTTTCACCCAGAAGAACCGCGCCGGAGAAGAGACCCAACTCGGCGTCCGACAGTTGATGGCCGTTCAGCGCCGACGTGAATTGCATCAAGGCGGACACGAAGTCCGGCTGTTTTGTTTTTCGAACGGTCAATTAAGTAATTGTCGGGGATTAGAAAGGGAGCTGGGCCTACCGGGGATTTCGATAGCGCCGGGCTTCCATTGATTGACAACAGGATTCCGACGCAATCCGAAGGGAGTTTACGCAAAGCTATCGTAGCGTAGGCGGAGGATTAACGGCCGGTTCTATGTTTGCCGATCATGATAGATTGATGCTAATATTAGGTTGTCCGGCAAGTTCGCGCCGATAATTTCACTGCTCTGCTATTTAGGCTAACCTCCCAGTCGCGGCGGTCAGCGGTAGACTGCGGATTTTATAGCTGGTACGTTTCAAAACTTCCTTTCTTTAATAATTTAGAAAAACCGAACGTTACTCGTCGACATCCTCTAATTTTCCTACGTTCTCTGACGTTTTAAATTCTTCCTACACATTTTTCTCATAAAATCTGCAGTCTACTGATCATGTACCGCTGCGGTCATTGGTAGACCGCGGATTTCATAGCTGGTGCATTTAAAAAAACTTCCTTCCCTTAATAATTTATTGGGTTGGGGGGAAAGAAAGTTCTTACGGTTTTCGTTATTTTGATTTTATGATAAAAGCCGCAAGTACTTTCTTTCCAATCCAATAGAAAAGTCAAACGTTAGTTGTCGACATACTCAAATTCTTCTGACGTTCCCTTACGTTTTAAATTCTTCCCACTCGTTTTTCTCATAAAATCTGCAGTCTACCACGCAGACATTTTCATGTGTGATTAATTGATGTTTCGAATACGTTGATTCTCACCTCGTACATCAATTCCATTTGCTGCCTAGTGATATAAGTACCGTCCTCGAACGTCATCGAACTGTCAGTGGTCATCTTCGAGATATGGCTGAGCCAGACCTCGAAGAAACCAACCTTAATCAGGATCAGCTGATCGTCTTGCGAGAGCTCGCAAAATCCTGGCACCCTTTTGGCAAACTCCACCACCCTTTGCACCGACGGCGTTATCCTGGTGGCGAATTGTTGCCACAGCCAGATCCTTTGCGACTCGACCGTTTCTGCCGTCGAGGATGCCGCTTCTGGATCCTCGGGACTGGCGGGCTGCGAACAATCACTCGCTTAATCATCCGGATCACAAAAGAAACAGACGTTCCTGCCACGAATATATCCTCGTCATGTCGCGTCACTTTGATAAATGAATTTTTCGTGAAACTCACCGGTATTGTCATCGGTTTCCGAACGATACCCCTCGTCGACTCCTCGGTGAAGCCGCAGTGAGCGTGATGCGCCTGGGAAACTTGAAGTATCACGTCGTACACTGCCAACTGTTTCACGTCAGCATCCGATTGATCCGCTTCGACCACTGCAGCGGGCGGCACGCACGCTATTGTGTTCTGACTTTGACTGTTGTTATTATTGTTCTGGCTAGTGGTGTTGTTGTTATTATTGTTGTTGGTGTTATTGTTGTTGTTGTTGCCAGCACCGCGGGGTGTCAGTTGCTGCACGCCCGTGGTCGTTGTCGTTGTTGTGGTGGTTGTTGGTACCGCGTCTTCGGGGCCCCGTTCTCTTGAACGTTTTGGCACCCTGCCGTATCTCACGGCTGCAACAAAATCATTTGCTCTTGAAAATATAGACACTCCGCTCGCGGAACGTCGTTAATTATTAGTGGTAAATATTATTTAGTAGCGAAGGATGCAGGATTATTCAGAAAAGCGGCAGAGGGTTAATCTTTAATGGTGACTCTGAGGCGCCACTAAAACTTATTATTTAAAATATTGTTTATATTAATTAGTAGACTTTTTAAATAAAATTAATTTCCACCTCCTAAATTACTCTTATTAAATAAGATCTCCATGCAAAATTAATTTTTTTATTATTTAGTGCTTTTTATGCAAAAAACAAGTTATTGTTATTAATTCAAAAGATAATTTTTACCTGAGTAAAAATCCCTTAATTTTTAGTTTCAATAAATGTATATGAAATTTATATGAATTTTCCAATTATCTCATAAAAATGCATTATATTTAAATGAAACCTTAATATTATTCCCGATAATAATTTTTAGACTGCGGATGTTTATGCAATTTTTAAATTTTCCATATTACTTTTATTATAAATCATAGACAATGGAAATATTCTAGGTCGGAAGAGAAATGTTGAATTTTCCAGTGGAAAGGGTTAATCTGTTTCGGCGATTACATAAATTTCGCATGTTCAACTTTCCCTTATTAACATTTTCACAGTAAAGGTTAAATTATGTGACGAGCACGTGAACTTTGTAAAAAGCGAGGATTAACAAGGAAACGGCGCGGGTGGTATGAAAAAATCTCGCGACGATGTTATAATGAAAAGAGAACGATGTTGGGCGATTAAGGCCAGCGTGCCGGATTAAGGGCAACTTCCATTACCGTATACATCAAGAGCTTTCATCCCCTCATTAATCATTTTCAACTGGAAACTTAAGCTCGTCCACAGCAGCATCGAATAAATTTCCAATGTTCTTGTTGGTTCCTGGCCTTGGCAGACTGTCAAGATTATTTGCGTTTTACACGGTTCCCCCAATTACACTTAAACTATACTCGGAAGATAATTAAGCCCACCATTTTAAATTCGAATATTCAAATTCAAATATTTAAGAATTGTTTTTGATTGTGGTGTATGTTCAACAGAAATCCACGACGTTGTAACTACTCTACTGTGACACGGTCGTACAATTGCAAGATTAATGCCCGACATCCCGCATCAGAGAATTATGACGTCCAATAGGGGATGATGCTCCCGGACAGTTTTACCCTCTATGATGTAATGCACCCTTTTCGAAGCGGATCAGAAGGCTGCTAAAGCTTATTACGATTTCGCCGACAATACGAGCGGAAAGCTCCCCGGAAAGCTGCCTATTACACACACAGCCGCATATTGCACTGAGGAACTTTGACGTTTAATTATGCACGTAACTTCGCTTCAGTTTACTTTGCCCTCGCCGTGGCTCTACCGGGCCCGGAACTTCCAGAAAGTAAAAGACACCGCGATTATTAACGCGAACGCGTGCTTACCGCCTCTCTGTCGAGAGGCAAAATGAAAAATATACAATTAACAAGCAGCTTCGTCGAGTGCTCGAACTCTCTTGTTCATTCATATTTATTGTGTTTCGCATTTTTCCAAATTCTACTTCGCAGATAATTGTAAATGGACAGCGGATCTTTATGCAAAATAAAAACTTTCTGCTTGAATCGCAACGAACTGGAGTGAAATGGAGATTTATTTTCATTCTTAAATTCTTCTAATGTTTTTGCTGTTTTAAATCACACCTACTCATTTCTGTTATTATTATTATACCGGGTATTTCACCTAACTTGAATATCTTTGTTGTTTTTAAAGATAATAACTGATTGATGTATTAAAAAATACCTCATTCCATTTAAAAAAGTGAAGGTGACCTTCATATCTCCAAAAAAAATTACATAAAAACAAAAATCTTTTGGTATCGTATGAGCCCCATTTTACCATTCAATTTTGTCCTTCAGACATTTGACGTATCTTTAAAAACAACAAAGATATTCAAGGTGGTGAAGTTAGGTGAAATACCCGGTATTTATTATAAACGGACCGAAGTTCTTTTACACAAATGTTTACAATACAATAACGAAAAGAATTAACGTAATTTAACTAAGAGTGGACACGTACAGAACTATTGCATAAATGCATCAGGTTCATCTATAAAAATTGAATACAAGAATTGCGATTCCAGCTTCGTTTTTCGGTTATCGACAATGAAATGTCCGCCCGAGACACGGCAACCCGACCAACAGAACTGTCGGTCGGGTTGCCGCGTTTCAGGCAGATTCCAGGGGTTAATATCCGTGCGTAATGCAAAGTCACAGCCCAAAGTAGTCTCTGCTTGAAGCGACTGGTTTACTTACAGTCCCTGGACATGCCGACAGCTAGGCACTTCTTAAATCTGCAATACTGGCAGCGGTTCCGACTTAATCTGATGACCAGACACTTGCCGTCCCTCAGGCACCTGTACTCTATCTGCTTCTGAATGCTTCTCCTGAAGAAGCCCTGCGCAGAAGAACGACAACAATTAGAATAATTATTAAAATCATTGTTCACACGAACAGTTCAAATCTTTCTCTTCAGCTGTTTGACTTCGACACAAACTTCATCATTTTGTCCCACTGTGCGCCGCGCGCGTTCTCGTTAAATCCTGCAACGCTACATCGCCCGGTTGTTTATCGCTTTCGCTTTCCCAAGCGGTCGCGTAACAGCCGATTAACACGGTAATTTCAACGCTTGGCAGTGGAACGTCCTCCGGACATCGGTGCGACGTTACACCGGTCTCAATAGCGAAATAACCGCATCCGACGGAGAAGCGTCCGGGAAACGCTTGAAAAATTGCTGACGATTCACGCGCTCGAGCACGTCCCGAGCTTCAAAGTCACCCGGCGAGCCGTTGTTGCCTCAAAGGGGTTGATAAACCTTTGAAAAATCCCCATTCACCGATTCCTTCCCATCCATCCGGGAGGGAGTTCAAGAAAAATCTCTTTTCGCCGAACGATATTACGTCCCATCAATCCGACAAACCTCGCGCCGGCTAATATCGAACGTTCGCTCACCAGCGTCCATCTGGCCGACCCGATTCATTCTCATTCTATCGAGCATGTCGACATTAACCGCCATCTGAAGTCTAACAATTAAAATAACACAGGGTTTAATTTTTACTCGAACGCTTAAATTATTAATAATAATAATCCAACATAATGGCTCCAACATAAATAAATTTTTGTTGAACAAAATAGCTACGTCAATGCAAAATAAAACCTTCGTTCGTGTTCGAAACACTAAATTTAAAGTTTCGAGACTGCAACTGTCATACGCGAGTAATTAACCCTTTTATCTAAAAATTGCTGTATCATTATTCAAAATATTGTTTAAATTATTAAATATATCGGCATCTCTCTCTAATCAATTACTAAACATTTAGGTATTATACCAATTTTATATCCATAAAACGTCAAAAATCATAGGGGTTGGAAATATTCTAGATCGGAAGAGACGTTTAATTTTCTAGTTAAAATAGTTCTAGTTAAAAGTTAAGGGGGTACGCGCAACCCTAATAAAATTAAGCAGATCTAACATTTTTTTCGCATATGAACACACTGTAGAAAGGAAAAACTTTTCTGGGGAACATTCAGGAACGTTTCAGTACGTAAAATTACAAAATGGCGGAGTTGTGCAACATTATCTGAGCCGGCGGTGGCTGGTCGAACGGTAATTGACTCGCCGTCGGAAATAAAAGGGCCGTGCCTTGGCTCGGCTTAAAATTAATTACGCGAGATTCGTTTCCTACTCGACGCAGATAGCGGCTAGGATATCAGCGGGCGTGACTCCTGCACCTATGGCAGCGAGCACGCGACCAGGAAGTCAACAAGACTGATTTTTTCCCACCTTCCTTCTGTTAGCTCCTGCGCGCCGCTGATAACAAGCTACCGCTGCTGCTGCTTTTCGTAACTCTGGCGGATTATCGATTCTCGAAGCGTAGAAGGATCCGAGGACTTACCCCTCGGGCTGGCGATGGAATTAAGTATGCTCGTAGTTATCGTACGGCAAGCTAGCAAACCCAATTCGAAAGTATCACGATCGTTGAAAAATGTCCTTGGAAACTTTCGAAATTAATTCCCCCCTTAAACGAGTTCCGCGAACTTTCAGAGCGGCGAAGACTCCTTCCGAACTTGGGAACTCTGGTTCAAAGTGTACGAGGTGGCTGTCAAAAATTGTTCAGACACCCTGTATAGAGAACATCCTCGGGAGTCTAAAGTTGACGGCATCGCTAGCCCAGACTTAAGCTATTCGCGTTTAGATATCTCGTAATTACCGTGGTTATCGGCGCTTGCTTATCATCGGGCTCTCGTGCCGCCATATTAGGGAGCGGACGTAATTAAGTGAAACGTGATTTGGATGCCACGGAAATTGTTCTTCGGAACGGACACCCGCCGAGAAGATTGTTTTTACTGGCTCTAGCCAGTGTATTTATTAGGTGTACAAATAAGTTCTCGGCCTGCGAATAAAAATGGCTCTGTATATAGTATTCGAATCGAAACATTTTTTTTCCGGTTGGGGGATTTTATAATACCAATTTAGTAGAGTAAATTATACCCGATTAATAATATTATAGTTTAACATAACCTCAAAATATTATTGTAACTACAATAAACAAAATGAGTTGCCTAAAGACGCATTTAGGCAACTAGGCATTGTATGCTTGAAAAAGAAGAGTTCTGAGGCTAAGGGGATTATATGTGAGGCATTGGGAGAAGATGCTGTTATTTATCACCACCATCAAGAAATGGTTTCAAAGATTCCGGAGTGGAAATTTCGACCTCGAAGATGACGAGAGAGCGGGAGCGGCGAAGAAATTTCCTGATGCGGATTTGGAGCAATTACTCGAAGAAAATCTTTGCCAAACTCAAGCAGAGCTTGCTACTGGGTTAAGCGTAATGCAACAAAGCGTTTCCGTTCGGCTGAAAAAGCTAGGAAAACTTCAGAAGCATGGTCGCTGGGTTCCACAAGTGTTGTCGGAAAGCAACAAATTGAGACCACATGCAGCAAAAACGACCAGTGAAGCTGTGGATTCGTTGGGCTGGGAAGTTTTGCCACACCCGGCGTATTCACCAGACCTGGCTCCGTCAGATTATCACTTGTTCAGATCACTACATCATCATTTTTGTTGGATACACGCTTCCGAACAGTTGAAGAAGTCGAAAAATGCCTCGCAGACTTCATCGAGTCAAAACCGCCATCTCTTTTTCACCAAGAGATTCGTCGTCTGCCCAAGAAGTGGAAGAAGCGTGGTAGAAGCAAATTGAGACTACTTTCCCGATTAAAACATACTCGTATTTCAAGTAAGAAAATATTGAATTCGACGAAAAAGGTCGAGAACTAATTTGTATACCTAATATTACTTAAGACATATGAGACATTGAATTGCATCAGGACATTCTCAAATTCTTTTTATTTCGTCAACTGTTTTACTTTGCATATATTCATTTTAGCGAGGAATCCACAAAATCTGGTAATTCGAACTTTTAAGGACAGTGATAAACGGAACGTACTTGATCGCATAAATCAGCGGGGATACAGGACTCCAGAAACGCTGCACACTAATGGCTATACCGGACTATCCGGGTGCTTTCGAAAGCTCGTTTTTTCCCCTATCGATTCTCCCCGCAAACGACATTTTTACGAGCCCTAAATCCAGATTGTGACGCGGAGAATTATTCGCCGATCCTGCGAATATTCGGGAGCCTTGAGATCGATATCACCGTCGAACGTCCTTTTTGCCGAGCTTTTTACCATGTTCAAAGTTATGGTACAGATGTTCCGCAACATGGTACAGCGATATTTCCGTAACTGTCGTAAAAGTCGAGAGGGAATTTGCTGTGCGATTAAAACCTTGAAATTCGGTGCAATTGCAATGAATGCCTTTGAAACGATTGCATCCCCTAAAGTAGTCGCGGAATACTCGAACGAAACGCGTTGGCATCGATCGCGAGTCTTGCAAACAATTCGTGGATATTCGACGAAGCTGTCGGACGTTTGTACGACGTCGAGTTGATTGTAACAGGTGAACCGTCGGACGTCCTTTTTGCCATTCTACTTTCTACATGCAGCGATGTTCAAAGTTATGGTACCGATGCAGGCATGTCAAATTCTTTTACCACCAGGGGCCTCATTAAGTATTATAAATTAATTCGAGGGCCGCAATAGAACAAAGCAGACTCGAAATAAAACCTAAACACATTTTTTATTAACATACGTACAAAAATGTTTTTTTTTTCAAGTTTACTTTATTTGAATAAAACTATTTCATTTTTGTTTCGAAGAAACTTGGCAATGTTTTGCAGTAATCAAATTTTCAAAATTTGGTTGAATTTGTTGAACTGTAATTATTTTTTAAATTGATTGTACACGCTGGTCTGTTCTTCTTGACCTCTCCGCAGTTTTATTATTTTTTAACGGTGAAAATAGTGGTTCGCACATACATATATGTGCTACCACTGCTACCGAACATAGCTGAAATACGCCTAATTGCGCACAACATATCGGGAAATCGGTCGACCGATAAATATTTGTACAATGTGGAATTACAACATCCATATATTTTTGTTTCAATACGGAATCACACTGCATTTCGATTAATTCTAGTTGTACAGATATGCACTCCAAATATATATAATTTAATCGAAATAAATAAATAATTAATTTTAAATATTCGTAATGGGTTAAACTGATTTGCAGAACGGTGAAGTTGATTTGCAGAACGGTGAAATTGATTTGCAAACGGGTGAAATTGATTTGCAGAAGGGTGAAATTGATTTGCAGAAGGGTGAAATTGATTTGCAAAAGGGAGAATTTGGAGTGTAAAAGCTACAAACTGTCATCAACAGTTTCAAAGTTTTTGGTCGGGCCGCTCGACATGCCTGTTGTGCAGCGATATTTTCGTAACTGTCGTAAAAGTCAAGAGGGAGAGTTTGTTGTGCGATTAGAACCTTGAATTTCGGTGCAATTGCAATTAATGTTTTTGAAACGCTTGCACCCCATAAAGTAGTCGCGGCATCGATCGCGAGTCTTGCAAACAATTCGTGGATATTCGGCGAAGCTGTTGGACGTTCGTACGAGGTCGAGTTAATTGTAACAGGTGAACACGCGGAAGGTAATATGCGGGGAATGTGGGCACGTACCACGCAGCGCGCACGTTACATCGAAATTAACCAGCAGGGTTGCTCGGGGGTTGCTCGGGGTGGGTTGTGTTCCGTCGTGGATCGGGGTTGACCTCGTTGCCGACGGCCAACGGGACGGCTCGTTTAGTAAGTGACGTATTATGATTAATGTGCTCCGCGTGGAAACGAGTCCGAGCTTTCGTCCAGCGTCTCTCTGCTCGACTCGCTTTACCGAACACAAAAGCTCGATAATTAATAGCAAAACTGCCGGACCCCGTCGAACGATGCTGCGCAGACTTTCCGCCTCGCAATTGCAGTTTTTTCATGCAACTTTTCTTATTCAATTTATTGTTCTTCGTGCACCGAAGTCCCGCATTCAATAAAGTCCTGACGAATTACATTCACGGTTTTCCATTTTATGGAATTTTGTGAAAAACAATTCATTCTACATTTCACGCGTGTGTGTTTATTATTATCAGTATTGAAACACTTTCTCGAGAAGGATAATTTAATTTCGTAACTAAACGCATTCGTAATTGAATGGAGTTTATGCGAGCGCGATGAGTTTCCCAACTCGTTGACACACTCTTGCGTAGAGATGGGAGACCGTTTGTGTAAAAAGGCGATTTTAATTTTCATTAAAATTTGTTATGTAAATAAATGTATAACACGGTAGCAGATTAAACGTATGATTTGTATTATAAGGTAATAGTAATGAGCGAGCATTAAATCATGGAATGGATCGATTACTAATTAACTACACTGATAAACAGACACGTGAGCGGAGTTTCATCAAACATTCAATTAAATATCCCTTAATATTCTAAATTATACAGGTTTGATAATTTTAATTAGCTATAATTACCGAAAAGAAACAGTACGGAATACATTTGTTTATTAATACGTTCATTAGCGATCAAATGAAAATTATTTTTAGTTTCTATAAAAGGTTAACGAGAGAGCTTGTCTATTTCCATCAGTTCCGTGATCTTTGTGCGAGCATGCTCGGAATGGATTATATTTCGGTTGATCTCTGCGAATTCTCGTGGTTATTCCTGGAGCAGAACTTGTGTCACGACCCAGCTTTATTTTTCGACTGTCTGGGGTATTATTCATTAGCGATTCGATCAATTTTGAGTTGTGGAGCGTCGTGCGAAGTTCCATTCCTTGTTACGTGGGTAACAGTTAAGTGGGTATTCTCATTCAGAGACGGCAAATTTACACAATCTAAATTTTGCATGAAAACAACGCAGTGCAATTTACTAGTGTCATATAGAGTTGCTAAATGAATTATTATGGGTATCATAGGCCTCGGCACACATTCCGAAAGATGAATAAATGGCCGGCAAATATATTTTTCCAACTACATTGGACGTTCGCGTTTTGGTACGACGACAGAAGTATTTCGGT
>CM052312.1:2922101-3022020 GCA_028455605.1 Lasioglossum malachurum
ATCGGTGAAGTTAATCGTCAATCAATCGGTGAAGTTAATCGTCAATCGTTTCAACAATTCATCAAGTGGCTCGAAAGCTTGTGGGTTCTATAAAATTCGAAGAATAAAATTTTTAGTGAACTAATTCTCTTAATCTGTCGGAAATTCTGAATTCGGTTGAATTTTGAATGTTGAGGGGAATTGCGCGATTTCGAAATGTGATGGAACACTTTGTGCCACGGGTGCGTTTACATAAATAGCCGACATGGAGGAGCACCGAGTACAGCAAATCGAGAGCAAATCACGAGAAATATTTCGAACACGATTACACCATTACGCGATAAAACTCGCCGTTGGTACGGGATAGGTACCCGTTCAGCCGGAGGAACAATCTAAAACGAGTAGAGCAAACAGGATTGGTCGAACGGGTTCCACAACTCGCAGATTATCCGCGTTAAATGTTCAACGAAGCGGCCGCACGTTGATTACGTATTATCGCGGCCAGGTATATCAATTAATCCGTAGGAGAATTTCGACGGACGAGCCGGAAGCTGCAGCGTCCAGTAATAAATCGAACTGCGAAGGGACAGCGTTTACAGCCGGCCAGTAGAAAGGCTTACGCTTAATCAGACGGTCGGAGACGCGATTTTTCTGCTCGTCGAAAAATATGTTAATAATTGAAAAATATTTTCCTCCCAGATTTCAATGACCTTGAGATATGTTGTCAAGATATCGTAGTAACCTTGAGAAGTTTCGAGAAGGTCACTCTGCAATTTCCACGTCAGAATGGCGAGTCTCTACGAAGAAATTATTATTTTATTATTATTATTATATTTATTATAAACGGACCGAAGTTCTTTCACACAAATTTTTACAATAGAATAACAAAAAGAATTAATGTAATTTAACTAAGAAGGGACATGTACAAAACTGTTGTAACGACTGTGTGTAACGACACATTAAAAAAATCAATACTATTATATAGTGTGTTAAAGTTTGTGCAATAATGCGAGATTTATAGGATTTATTAATCCACATGTAGATTTGGATTTAAGTGTTTGAAATCCTGCTCTAGATCTCAAAACACGTTCAGGTACATAGAAATTGATAGAGATTTTTAGAGAAATTATTTCTTTTTAAATTTGTATTAGGTCGGAAGGAAAGTTCAGTCGTATTTTAAATAAACATGCAATTTGACAGGTTACGTGAAAGATGCCAACAAGTTGTTAGAAATAATGGAAATCATATCATTGAATAATATCAAACATATTTTTATAAATTTATTCAAATGTTTTGAGAAAAACTGGCGAATTAGAAATTCCGCGGCGCGAAAGACCCCGAGCTGTCTGTTCCCGCGCGATTAATTAACTAATTAGTTAATGGTAATTCGTTCGTTATGCAACTGTGCCGCGTCGGTGGCTGTTCGGCTCGATGTAATCAACAATCGCAGCAATATTGTATCAGCGATTTCGAAATATTTATATTTGTCGGCTGCAGTGGCGCGGACCGAAGCAGGAACACGTTGGTTAATCATAATAATGGACCTTTTAATATTAATTGTATCGCTGGTCTCGTTCGTTGAAACGTGCTGCTATAAACACACCGTATTAAATACGAGCGTTTACAGAAAATTAACGCGTTGCGTGCAACCGGTTACGTGTTACGTTCGACCGGTACGGTGGAACAATTTTTCTAGATCGACGATACGGGCACAGTAGTGACGGCCTTCGTATGGTCAGACACGTGTGTTTCTCGTTCTCCTTCTGCAGCCAGACGAAAGTAAACGCGACTCTTGCTGTTTTTTAATAGACTGATAATTTATACATTAATTAACTTGTTAACAGACCAATTTATTGAACCTTGATGTTCGTTTCCAGAAGAAGTATAAATTATAATACTTTATCAATTGCGTTGTTCATTTGAACGGAATGAAATTATTCTCCAATGAAATACAAATATACATTTTATGTATTTATCACAAAAATACAGGTAGGAGCAGAATAACTTTTTTATTAATGGACCAAACGAATTCAACTTCTCCGCAAGACTAGAAGAATTAGTTTAGTAAATGACGTCTAAAAAATATGTTGCAAAAATGCATTTTACAACTTTTAAAAATCAATTTTTACTATTGTCTTTTACAATTCCGACCAAATGCATTTTTTCTAAATATTTTCTAAACGTCATTTTTACTAAACTAATTCTTCTAGCCTTACAGCGACATTGAAGTCGCTTGGTACACTCATAAAAAAGTTATTCTGATTTAAAGTGTGTGTGATCAGTTTTGCTCCTAACTGCAATTTTTATTTTTAAAGATCCACTGTCTAATAATGAGTTAAAAATTAATTTACCGATATCAAATACATAGATCGAATTGGTTGTTTTAATGTTCTAAAAATTCGAGAGGAAAATGGGGTCGGCCCGAATACAGGGCCGATTGTATTTGGTGAAATCGAACGATGAATTTGTTCATGATTTTCACGATTTGTTTGTAAAGCACGTTCAACGGGGATTTACGCGTGCTCGAATTCTGCTCTGGAAATTCGTATGCGTACTCGCCCCCGGTCTTTTAACTATGTAAAGCCTGCATTTTGACTCCGACTCGCCACGGCGGAAGTGCTTGCCTATGCATTCTTTAGTTGACTGTGGAAAAGGTTCAATATTTATTGAAAAGGACGCGCGGGGCGATACGAATTTTTAGTGCGCAAACGCGCTCTAGAAATTCGTCGAATCACTTTTAAAAGTGTACATTGATTTTCATTTTAACACGTTCTCCATTCACCGCCACAAATGCAATTTTTCGTAATGGAATCGAGATTAATTTTGCATGAATTGTTAGTCGAATTCACAATGCACCGCGGTGTACTTGGAAAATTGATCGCCTATCGTTGTTGCAGTTTGTTAACATCTCGTGAACAAGCGAACTGTACAAATTCGGTTGCAGTCCGTGTTAACAAAATATTCATGAAATTATAATACAACGCTTTTTAAAATTCAGAACAGCACAACTTAAATAGAACTAGATTATTATCGATTCGTTGAAACTAAAAATATCTTGTTCGCCGAGGAAATCAACTCTTCGAAGACTTCTAAAAATTCAGACAACTGAATAAATTCTGCTGCAGTCCATGTTAACAAAATATTCATGCAATTATAATACAACACTTTTTAAAATTCAGAACAGTAAAAGCAATTATAAAAAAAACTTAAGCCGACTTCGAAAAAACGCACTAAAAAAGTGCACTAAAAAGTATGAAATAATTTCCATTTAATTGATGTGAATACACGCGATCTTAAATACAATACAATCTTTTTGGAGGCGGCGCAAAATTGAAAATTTTCCAAATAACAGATGTTGCTGATAATGATCTCATTAGAATATGGTGAACTTGGAAATCGGTAGGTGGGAAGAGAGGATACATTAATATGTGAAAGCATGTAGAAGAATTTAAGGATTTTCGTAATTTCCAGTGGCGAAAATTTTCAATTTTGCACCGCCTCCGAGAAGATTTTATTGTATTTAAGTTCGTGTGTATTCTCTCTCACATAAATTAAATGGAAATTATTTCATACTTCTTAGTTCAATTTCGAACATTTCTAAAAATTCAGGAAACTGAGAAATGGTCTACTCCATTTTATTACGGGCTTGTATACTTAATAATTCCTGCGGAGTGACGTCATTGTCTAATAAGATGGTAGCTTCTCATGTCGTTCGTTTCGTTCAAAGGAAAATTTGTTCAAACAACAATTTTCTCTGATTGCTAGATTGGAGCTGTCCCTCGAGTTCAGGAACGTTTGCAAGTCCGTTAGTTGCTTGGCTTGCCTCGCAGCCAATTCCCGACTCAATTTCTCAGGTAAACAAAAACATGATCGCCTCCTTTCTAAGCTCGCAAACAGCCTGGTGAGCGCATCGTGAACCGGCGCGTCGGGACGGGACAAAAAGATGTGGAGACACGGGGAACAACAAACGCGCATTCATTTCCCAGCCGGGAAATTAATTTGATCATATTGGAAAGAAACGTGGCGACGCTTGTTGCGGGACAGAGCGAGTAGGCGAGCTGGCGAGCGCTCATCTCGTCCAGGTGCGCGGTTCTGTCGGTGGGAGCGCGAGAATGTACCAATTCACCGTTAACTCTGGCCTCAGGGCTTCCGTGTTTCAATCCCAGCCGTGGAGCACCGGCGGATGTGCATCTCGCAGCGAGTTTAAGCCGCGTACACAACGTTTTAAATTATCAGACTGACTAAGATCGTGCAGCTCCGTCCGGCTTAGATCGAAACTTTACCGTGGCCACGGCAATTCAGTGATAAAAATATGAAATACAGCACGGTGGATTTATAACGTGATCGAAAAATCGCGTACCAAATGACCTGACGTCTTTTGTTGTAACAATTTGAAGCAATGATTTATCAAACCCCATGCGAAAAATATTATAAAAGAATTGCGATTGGCAGAAAAATTACGTGAAAAAATAGAAAAAGGTACTTTTCGAAACTATAAAGTATTAATTAAGAAGCAAATTTTGATTCAGTACCTTGTAATTGTTAAAGACAATTTTTATTCTGCTTAAAACACAGTCCAGTTGTTACAAAGGACACTTTGTAACGATACGTAACGTTTTATGAGAAATGTTCGCGAATCGGACACTTCTCTGCGACAACTTAATACGTACAGACGATTCAGAAGAAAACGAATATCGATGGAAACGAAGAATGTTGGAGGAACATTGGCGTAGTCAAGTCGAAAGTAACCGAGCGCCATTGACACGGAGGTCCGATGAAAGAGAAAAATTGTTTTCATAACGCGACGCTGAAACTTTCTCGGAGGAAGCGATGCGTCGAAGGCGATCTTGTTAGAGGAACAGTTTCGAGATAAATAAAAGTTTACGATTTATAATTATGCTTCGCGGCGTAGAAAGTTCTGTTCGAGTATCTCTTTCTCGTTGGGCCGCCACGCGGACATGTATCTGCTCACGATTTCATAGCTAAGTTCGTATAATCAGTTTTCCAACTTCGTGACTGCAGAGGAAATGTTAGTGCACTATTAAACAAGATGCATAAAGATGAAGATCGTAAATTCATTCCGCCGACTCTTAAACTAGCAACGTCTCCTTTTTAGTCGGGGATTTCAAGATCGTACTAAACAAATTGCCTTCGGAGCAGAAAGTTCCTTATCTCGTTCAACGGAGGATGACGTCTTTAAATTAATCTTAATAATTGTTGCGACGTTTACGACTCTGAATTCTATACACACACATAGAATTAACGTTGAACCACTGTTACGAAAAACTTTTTATGTTGATGTGTATGGTAGTTGCTTATACAGTGAAGCCTCGATCTAAGAAAAACCGTCGGGTCCGTGCTGTTTCTTGGACCCTGCGATAGGTGGATTTTCTATATTTCTACCACGTTTATATTAACTTGCCGTGTTGTTGTTGTACGCGTCAAATTTTGTAATCGAATTTTAAACCTCTTCCCATAGTCTTTCCTTCCCATAGTCCCTCTTCACATAGTTTGCTGAAATTTTGTATACACACTTCTTTCCGATGACAATAAAAGTAGAAAATAAAATATATAAAAAGAACTTTTTAAAAACCACACATATTAAAATGCACGAAAAAGGAGAAAATAATTAGTTTTTTGATCGAGGCTTTACTGTGAAATTACACAGGGTGGAAGGATTGTTTTTAAACATTTCATTGTAGCCCTTCCATTCCTCCATTAACGTTTCATTACGTTTCATACTTACTTTGCAACCCTCGCAACTGGTCACGCCGTAATGGTAACCGCTCGCCTTGTCACCGCAAACTCTACAGGCCACGAAACTCTTCGCGGGCGTCGAACTGTTCGAATCGGCGGCCGCGTAGTGTTGTTCTGGAAAACAAAACAGGCGGCAGCGTTATGTAACGTGATCGTTATCCGTAGAACCACCATCCATAGACCCTCGTGTCAATTTCAAACAGTTTCAGAATTTTTCAAATTTTTCAGCTGGATCGAACGACTTCAGTTTCGTTTCGAGTCGTTAGAAGGATTAATTTACTAGACAATATAAAATATAAATATATACAATATAAATATATGCAAATATGATCATTTATAATTCAAATATAATTCGAAACATAATAATGCATAATTCAAATATAATTTGAAACACAATAATGCATAATTGAAATATAATTTTAATATAATTTGCCAGATCTGGCGCAGAGAAGCAGAGACCTCGAAAATCGAATTCGGTGCACCTTTTGAGAAGACGCGTTGCTGTGCATCGTGGAGGGTCCCGCCGATCGAGGAGCACGGTTCGGATAACCAGTAACCATTTCCGGCAGGCCTTTCCACCGCTAATTACCCCCATCCGCAGCCGATGTTCTCAAAAAGCAAGCGAAAAGAAACGCGAAATGGAGAGAATAGTGGGGAGGAAACCGTCGCGTCGTTCCCCATAAACAGTCTTGTTCGCGTGGAATCGCCAGGCGATTCCCGTGGCGACCGAACCGCGGCAGACGAGATCAGGGTCGAACAAAGCCTTCCTTCCTCGTAACAACTGAAAAACCGAGAAACAAAACCTCGGTGGCGTGCGTGTAGGTAACGGCACCGCGGATGGAAACGGTCACGCGTGGACGGGCCACACGGAGGAAGAGGAAAAAGCTCGCTGCGAAAAAGCGGCGGGAGAGCTTATCCAAATAGAGGGGAAGCCGATCGAGAAACGAGGAGAGCCGGGGGAAGGGAGTCCCAGGAACCAGGAGGACGATCGCGAGACTAGAGAACGATGAAGAAGAACAAGAAGAAGAAGAAGAGGAAGAAAGGCGGCGGGGTTCCATGGAGGGAACACGTTCGGCCATGCGATCCATAATGCAACGACGGACGTGGAACACGGAGGACGTAAGGAGCCCGCCTCGTGGAAGGGAAAAGGCTGCGACTGCCTCGCCGGTGGTTCGTGTAACGGAATGCCCGCGTCACCGTTACGGAAGCACGGGGAGGAAGAAGCGGGAGGGAGAAGATCGTCCGCGGAGCAGAGCTGCGCGTGATGTGGGGCCCACGGTCGCCAGATCAGGGGAATTCTGTGCCCTCTCTCCGCCAGTACCGGATTAGTCACGTGACGCGGTTAGGCGCTTGGCAGAAGAGTGGGGGAATAACGTCGTGGAAGGGGAAGGGTGAATCTCAAGTCTTAACCCCGACGCAGTAACATTTTCTTTACGGTTGCAGCGATTAAAACCGACTTATCCCGAAAACTGTAGAAGAAAGAAGATTGATGTTTTGTGTACGACTACACATTAATTTTAACGCTTAACACTAAACCTACCGTAATTTACCTATTAAAATGGTTTTGCTTACAAAAATGACAAGACTCTATTTATGTAGTTCCTGTGCTATTTCTATAACAATATGTGCTTGGATAAAGAAATTTATCGAATCAATTTCGATGTAAGCAACTTGACAATTTCAATAATTGTGAAATGAAAAATATAAAACCGGTCATTTGACCGGCAATGGTAGGTTTAGTGTTAAACATTGGTTAGGTTACAAACGAATCAGGTTTGATTTCATCTAAAAAGAAAGGCATAACTTTCATATTCGTTAGAAAGTGACTCGTTGAAATACGGCAAGGGGGGTTAATTCGCGTCACGTGACCGGGCCGTGGCGGAAGAGTGGGGGGACAGCGTTGTAGAAGGGGAAGGGTGGGAGACAAATCTTAATTGAGCGGGTCGAAAGTCCAAAAACGAAACGTTTCTCGGTTTAGAATCACCTTCAGAGTCTTCGATACTTCTCGGGAAATTGATTTTTGGCCAATAGAAGTCGCTTTTCGAAAACTGGCCTGGTAGACTGCGGTTGATTATGGTGTCTGGGAGCGCGCACCAACAATATGGCGACCAACGTGATTTTATGACGCCCTCGAGTAGCGTGCTCGAGATCGATCAACGGTATTTCGCCTCGCGATGACATTGACGAACTCGTCCAGGAGACGAGTCTGCAACCCCGTTACTTCATCTCTTCTTCTCGTTCCTGCTGCTGCGGTCGCTCTCTTTCCTTCGCCGGGCAAACTGTATCACCGGAAATGCGTCCGTACGATAAGAATGGCGACGCGAGTGGCTGCTGGTTTTTCCCAGCGCCGTTTCCACGATCGTTCTCAGGTTTTCTCATCCTTTTTGTCACTCCATCGGAAAAGTCAACGGTAGATTACGTACACACTGGGGGAATCGCGGAGCGTTCGCCTCCGGGCTCTCTCAAATTGTGCATTTATATCGAATGCTTCGAGTTTTCCGCGTTCCGGATTTATTTGTTCGGGACGGTAAACTTTATGGATGGACGTCTCTGTATTCGAGAGCTGTTTCATGCCGTGCTATTTGTCTGGGTCAAGATTCGAGGGGCAACAGGGTCTTAGGTTGTGCAGAGAATTATGGCGGCGAGGTCCACTGAAGGTCGTTCCACAGGAAATGTCCTATTTCGAACTTTTACGTACGGTTCCATAAAAAAATATTATATTCTACAGGTTTATCGGTGGAAATGTTCTCGTACAGGGTGACCCATTTCGATCTATAAGTAAAATTATTAGAGCGGTTCCGTTTCACGGTCTTTTATTTCCCTCGGAGAACCACCCTTGACTTCTCGTTTCCACGCACTACTATGCCCGACTCGGAAAATATTCGATGTGTAAGTAAAATTATCGTGTCGAGTATTTGTTACTCGGAAAAGTGGTTCCCTGGTAATTTTACGAGATCAGCGTGTTTGTACAGAAACGATTCCAGGAGGTGCGTATTGTGAAACGCCCTGTACAATTTAACCGCGCCCCCCTCCTGCACCTCCGGCCAAGTGTTTGACGAAACTCGCTGAATAATTACTGGTTCGCCGATAAACGATTCAACAATGCGTGAGGCGCGCGTTCGCACGCCGATACATTGTAATTTATCGCGCTCCGGGACAGTGTGTAATTTCAAGGGACCAAGGCGGAAGCATCGTTGCATAATGGCGTGCAACAGCTCTGCATTCTGCACACTGCGGCGCGTTGCACCGAATTTTTCTCGACGCTGCTCTCCCCATGGGAATTCGTTAAGACCACGGCGTGTTGGAAACTACGCCTTAAACGGTCGCACGCGAATAAATTAGTCCGCGTTCCGATCCTCTTCTTCTTCTTCTCGACCGTTTGTTTCCACCCTCGGACCGGGCTCCATATAAATGCATTGTTTCAACGACGCTTTCAGAGGGAGGTGATTTGTCTGGTTAACTAGAAGAAAATGCAATTGAAAACTCCAGATGCAATCGCAATGATCTTCATGCATAATCATCAGCGAATAAAGACTCCGCGTGGTATCGCGAACACTGCGGTTGCGTGAGCCTAAAAATGGAAATTCGTGTTTCAGGATCTCAGATTAGAATCAACAGCATTGTGCATACCTCACTCGAAACAAGATCTACTTTTCATTTTCCTCGCGGTTGCTTGTATGTACGCTCGCTCGATTCTTAAACGACTGTACATATGTTCAAACGTGTATGCTTGCAAGATTATGCTCGACTACGACCAACAAGGAAAAAATATTTGGTCAGTAATTATGTAATAATAAATTGCATTGCATTCTTTCTTAGTAACCGACGCACAGTGGGAAATTCGGCACGAAAACGTGGAAAAAGTTTTTTTACAATTACAAAACTTTATCGACGATTTTGTTATAGTTATAGTTATTGTTATAATTTTTGGTTTTATTAAATTCGGCAAAGATTTGTGATTATAAGCCAACAAAATTTGATTCCAACTACGTCTGTTTTCAAATTTTATAGCTATTTTAGTATTAAGTTCGGCTACCGCTTGGCCTCAAATGAAGAAGAAACATTATCTGAGGAAGAAATTTCTGATCTATTTTCGGATGAAAATTGATGGTACAAATAATTTTAAACAGTATTCAGACATCTACAAATTTCAATATATGAAAGTTAAAAAAAATGTTTTTTTCAAACAAAGAATTGAGGTGAATTTGATTTTTTAAATGCTAAAATGTATTTTAAGACGAATCCAACGATATATAATATTATAACCTTGAGCCTATAAATAATTTTTCCACGTTTTCGGGCCTTTCCCACTGTGAGATGTGTCTTGGTGTCCTGTTTGAAAAAGCGCAGGAGGTCGCGAGAACGGATTGGTTCAGGAGTTCCCAATTTTCCGGCGACTCCCATAACGGGAACGCCACGGCGCTCGCCTAATCTGTGGAGCCGGTGCGCTGCGTTATCTTATCCCGCGAGATTTTCCTCCTCGGAACCGAATGAAATATCCGCGGCGCGGCGTGTCGGCTGGCGCTCTCTCACGTACATCGTGCGTCCATAAATTCGAAGCGTTCCCGCGAGGAGAAAGTTCCGCGCAGGCCGAGCGGAATTTACAAGCAGAAATAGAAACCCTGGCTGTATCCGTTCCGCGGTGTATCACCGCCGCGACCGTGGAGCAAGTGAAATGTTAAGCGGCCCATGATTACAAATAGAATATACGGCGGGAACCCTAAAAGATTTACGGTCGTTCGGCTAGGCCCTGCCGGGCAATCATCGCGCGCGTGAAAGTGCCGCTTAGCTCTGCCTCGCTCTGCCTCGAGCTGCCTCGCTCTGCCTCGAGCTGCCTCGCTCTGCCTCGAGCTGCCTCGCTCGCTGCGAAGTGTCGCCGGATCAGGGGAATTGGCTCGAATCGAGGGGAAAATAGCTATTCCCTCTCACCCACTACCGGATTAGTCACGTGACGTTGCGACGCATGACTAACGCGTCACGTGGGTGAGTAACATCGTAGTAGGGGAAGAGTAGAGTGGGGGATAAGTCTTAATCTGGCGACTCTGGTCCCTGGAACGGGAACGAACATCGCGTCTCTACGAAACCAGCCGTAGCTCAACGAAGACAAATACCCACGGCTGCTTTCCAATGCAAGAGATTGAATGGGCGTCTAGTAGGACGGCCTACGCCACATTTCATTTTACAAGAACATGGAAAAACAATTCGTTCGCTCAATGGAGCAACGGGAGCGTCGCTTTCTGTTCTTCCATCTATAGAACCGAAATTGTTAGGTCTAGACTACGAACGTTCATGCAATTTTCAAGTTCTGTAGACAAATTTTGAGAAAGTGGGACCGGATGAAATCTCATTTTTATTGGTAATAGCATTTGTAGATAGAGAATAAATATAAACCGTACTAAATTCTGTTGACTTTGATACTCCGGCATTTTTTGAAAATTTTCATAGACCATACAAGCATAAAGATCCGCAGTTTAGTTATGACCTACTAAACTGCGCTTGTATTTAAAAGAGTAGAAAAAGTTATAAAAACTTGTTTAACATTGTGGCAGGAAGTGTACAATCTTCTTACGCAAAGTTTTTACATGTGTACAGTGTTTTTAAACAAGTTTCTCGTTATAAGTTACACGGGAGTCTGCTGTATTGTTATTAGACTGCGGATCTTTATGCAGAATAAAATTGTCTGCATCGATTGCAAGAAATGGAAACTAAATTGAATGTTGTTTCCTCCATTAACGTTTTTAATAGAGGAGAAATCATATATTGACACCTTCAGTTTTGAAAATTGTTCAACAATTTTGCATTTCATCTGCTCAGTTTTTCTATAAATGCATAAAGGTTTCATTCAAATGAAAATGAAAATAACCGAATACCGTCTGGTTCGAAGATGCAAAGCGGGAAGAGCCGAGAAGGAAAACCAGAGCCTCGCCCTTCGGGATCCAAGTGAGCTTTCGAACTCGACCACTCAAAACGCTCTCGAATGTATGCAAGCACTCTCGCGAAATTTATGTATCATATTCCCGGGGACGGGAAACTTCGCCGCGCTGTTTGCCGGGCGTACGTACCGGAGAAAATAATATTTCGCTCAAACGATCGACGGGACGGAAATCGCTGGATCCTCGATGATACGACGCTCCATCCCGCGATGTTTGGGCACGAGTTTCTTCTTTCTACTTCGACGGAAAGTTGGAAATGGGGCAGGCGCATCGCGTACCTTCCACAGGGTGCCTCAAAAATATTCTACTTGAAACTGGAGATTCTCGAGGTGATTCGAAGTAACTTTTTCCTTTGCGAGAATCTTCTCCGCGGCTTCGTTACGGAGTTATCGACGAATAAACACGGACCAATCGGAGCGCCTGGGCGGGGCCTGTCGTGGAGTAGGCGTCAACCGCGCTTCGGTTCGTGTTTCCGCGGATAACTCGGAAACGGAACACTGCAGCACGAAATGGCAAAGGAAAATGTTGCTTAGAATCACCTCAGGAATTTGTTTGTTCGAGATTCTTGATAGAGATTTTTGGGACACCGTGTAGAATCGTTGGATAGAGATTACGTAAGAACATGCAAGAAAAATTCAACGAGAATAGAGAATTTCCACGCGCCGCCATCGTTAAATCTGCTTCCATGTATTGAACGAGCGAAGAACTATTAAGGTATATACCAGGTCAGAAGTTAATAGCTCTGCATACTGAAGAGGTGCTGAACCCCCGAGAAAATATATTGTATTCTCCGGTTTCCACGTTGCGTGAGGCTCACGCACAATCAATCAACGTTCCTGCGAGAGGCAAAACGTGGAAAATGGAAACACGCGTCTTGATTGACGGCTAACGTTAGCCGAGGGATTAGAAGAAACGTGGACAGGATTTCCTGGCTGCGAATCAACGCCTCGTTACATTCTAATTCATTACATAACATTACCGGCGAATTAGATAGCTGAAAACGTAATTTTAATACGCTAAATTCCGATTGCCGATATGATCGCACTTTCACGAGAGCGTGTTTCAAACTCGTTCGATATTATACAATTACGTATTACGTGTCGATCATTACGCGAATGGATTTCTTTCGTGCCGGTTCTGATCTTTCTTTTACCCCGTGTCCAGGAAATATTTTAATGGGGCGACAGTCTATTATTTGCGCGTCGCGGGAAATGATCCAACAGTTTGCTCTTACGCGGCGATTAATATTCGAACGAAATATTTAAAAGATAAATAGACTTCATGAAAAAATTGGTTGATACCAATTTATACTGATAAATATTCTTTAATGTCCAGACAATGAATTTTCTTGTTACATTATTACTAGATTGCGTATCTTAATGCAAAATTAAAATTGTCTGCATTGTCTGCAAATGATTCCCAGTTGGAGTAAAGGTGTTTCACACCGAAAACAGCGGGGGCCACTTGGCTCGTTAACTAGGATGATGCGAAACTATTTATTGTTTCGCAAGTGCTCGAAAGTTCACGGAAAGTGAAAAGAAAGTGTACGTTTTATCGATCGTCGAATCGAGTATTTATCGTTGGATCGATCGAATGCTAATTCTTACACATCTTTCGCCAGTCGAAAATGCCGGGACTATATTTCAGTCGGAACTCTGTTGGCAGCCTATTAAAAGGGTTAATTAGCGCACCAACAAGCGTGACAAGTCGAAGACATCAGTCAGCATCGTACAATTCTCGTGGTCCGATTACGCAAGACGAAGTGAAAGCCGCTCGACATTTCAGAGGGTGCGCCACTGAATACTAGGAAACCATGAGGATTCGCAGAAGCTTGATTCATTTGTTCGAAATGACCTGCGATAGAGTTCAGATGATTCGGAGCAACATTTGATGAATTCACGACGAAAATGTGTAGGTGTATTTTCAAACAGGTGTATTTTCAACCTGTTATACATTTGTCGTCGCAGAAATCGTCTCCGGAAATAACTCCGTCGAATATGGGTGACCTGCCAGTCAAACGTGTTCGATAAAAATTGAAACTACGGACAGAATGTCGATGAAAACATATATCGGATTCGACGTAAATATTGTCGAGGAAGTCACTATCGGTCAAGTAGAATCGTTCGACGCGAGTCTCGCCGGTTTCGTCAGTCGTCGACCGATACCCGCCGACTGGGAAACACGTAGACACTTAAACGGTGCTGTTCCTTCCGTCCCCCGCCGCCGACAGAATTTATTCGACGCGTTTCCCGGCACTTAAGGATTTTACTGCCTGGACCCCGACCAGTGGCAGACGCGATTGGTCGTCGGACAGTAAAACGCGAGTCGACTCGCAGGTCAGACGCTCCGGAAAATTTCTTCCCTTGGCGTGCCGTGCGGGCCGGTGATTTTCCGAGCGGGACATCCACCTGCGAAAGCTCTGTCTCTCACCGGGCCCTGCATCTACTCCGGTGTTTGCACCAATTAAGAAAGCTCCACGCGAACCGTCGAAAATGAACGAGCTTTAGGAAATTTATTTCAACTGCAGCTTGCTCGCGAAAACTAATTTTTCTTTTCACTTTAATCCCTTCAATTCTGAACAGGGTCTAAAAAATATGTATGTTATTAATAGACTGCGGATCTTTATGCATTTATGAAGAAATTGTTTGGATGAAATGTAAAATGGGAAAAAATTCAAGAATGTTGTAATGTTGCTTTTAATGTAACAAAGTCGTTAAGGGATGAAATCAATTTTTATGTTATTGTTTGAATAAGATCCGCAGTCCAGTTATTAATTTCCTTTAAACCGAAGTAGATATAAATTGTCTTCTGTTTTAGGAAATTACGATCTACAGTAAATCATTTATAAACGCAAAACGGCTGTACACGATAAACGCAAAAAATATATCCCCGCCACAACCCCAACAATATCGGTGTGAACTACTACTAATGCAATGCGGAGAGTCGTAGTCGCCGGCACAGTTCAAAGGCCCATGCGTCCTCACAATGTAACACCAATATACAAATTTTTTTGTTATTACTTACTTTTTTATGAAACTTTTACCAATATATTCGTGGCATTTTTCTGATTAAAATAAGACTAAACACGATATAATTTCAACTGTATTTAATGGTTTAATTGACGATGAACGTTTCGGGAGCATGAAAGAGACGCGGAGAGCCGCAGTCGCTTCGGCCGCGGCGATCTCTCTTTACACGCGCTGTCCTTCTCTACGTTCGGCTCGGCCTTTGAAATTCAAAAAAATAGTGTCCGTCTACGAAAAATGCAGACGAACCGCCCCGAGGCTTTCACGTTTATAGAGGATTTACTGTACCAGAAAGTTCTAAGCTTTGAAACCGTAAAATAAATCGTACGGCAAGAGTTTAAGACTGTTTTACTTAGAAATTATATACTCTCAAGCTAATTTAAATATTTACAAATCTTGAAGTAAAGAGAATAACGATTTTGCTCGATATTTACTTAAAATCTGGCCTAGTTATTTCCCCATTTTCATCGCGCAGAGAGCACCTCTCGCTGCAACATGTTTGCTTCATCGTTTCGAGAGAAAATGATACTGCGCTGCTGAACACGAGACCGTATTCAATTATCAATTTCACCGCGCCGCGTCTAGACAAGAGCGTAGAAAATGTGCAAGCTTTGTGCACGGAATTTCCCTTGAAATCCTCCCCTTAAATTTGCATAAAGAATGGCACATTGAACGATTAACTGACTGTCGAAGCGGCAATCGTTCAAGGGCTAACGAAGCCACGTTAACGAGACGGCTTTCCCGAGCCAGCTTTTCAAGAACACGAAAATGAAATTCTATTTAGCGGCGCCGCAACCACGTTCCCGCGACCTTTTTCCATTGTTATCGCGGGCAAAAGTGTTCCGCGTAAATGTTCCAATTACCGTGTGCATTTTGCTTTGTGCTCGAATGTCGTTATCCGAACACTGGCTGCAATGAACGCCGCGGAACCTGCAAACACGCTGTATTAACGTGAAAATTTTATACCAAAGGGTGCACACGATGCTCAAATTTCGCACCGCCATCGTGCAAACGGCGCAGGAGCATTGAGCTCGGGCTCCGAAAAGCGCCGGAAAAATATTTCAAATCGTTGATAAATTTTTACGATGTTTTTACAACGTTCCATTCGATTTAATTTAGCTGGTCTGTGTATTTTTTCCAAATTTTATTTTTGCTCGTTTTGAATTATTAAAAGGTACCCTCTCTCTGCCAGTACCGGACAAAGACAAGTCTCGATCCAGGGCGCTGAATATGTAGCTACATACTAGGTGCGTGCGAGTATCCGAGATTTCGGGTCGAGTCGGGATTCCGAAAGTTTATAAAGTTCGGGTAATCTTGATATCGGGTACCCGAAATGGGAGTCGGGTCGGGCCGAGTCGGGGTCCTGAAAGTTTGCAATATTCGGGTACTCGAAGTTGAAGTTGGGGCAAGTCTGTGATTAAAGCAGCGTTAAATAACTCTGTGCATATTAACCCTTTGTAATTTTTCGATTTGTAGTAAACATCGTTTACTAAACGCTGATTTGGTCGCAGACTTGCCCCAACTTTAACGTCGGGTACCCGAATATTGCAAACTTTCAGGACCCCGACCCGACTGCCATTTCGGGTACCTGAACTTTGTAAACTTTCGGGATCCCGACCCAACCCGACCCAACCCGTCCCGATCATTTCCCGACTTGACCCGAGGCTCGGGTACCCGAATTTTCGGGTACCCTCTCGCCCCTAATAGGTAGTCGTTTACAATTGCATTTCCACCATTTCTAATATTACAAACTTTCGGGACCTCGACTCGACCCGTCCCGATCATTTCCCGACTTGACCCGAGGCTCGGGTACCCAAAATTTCTCACACCCCTAATAGGTAGTCATTTACAATTGCATTTCCACCATTTCTAATATTGCAAACTTTCGGGACCCCGACTCGACGCGACCCGATTACCATTTCAGGTATCCGAACTTTATAAACTTTCGAGATCCCAACTCGATTCCGAACAAATTTCCTGCCCCGATCCGAACCCGAAATTTCGGGTACGCACACCCCTAGTAGCTACGCCACTGTTGGGAGCGTCGAGCGCTCGCTGCATGTGTCCAGCTCCCTTCTGTACACGCAAGGAATGGCCGCCGTTTGTTTGCCGTCGAGCTGGATGGCTTTCACACGAGACAGTTTGCCGTTCTTTTATTCGTCTCTTTGCTCGCCACCCTTCGCGTCTTGACTTTCCCTTTCTTCGTTGCCCGTTCCGTTTATTTGGTCACTCTCCACGGTGGTTGTTTCTCACTACGTTTCCACCTTTATTTGCCGCCACGGAAGCGCTCCCACAGACTTTCCATGCCTTTGCTTTTTTCATTCGCGTGGTTGCACCCCCGCTCTCGTTTCTCTTCTTCTTTGACGTGTACACTGTCCTCCGAATCGTTCCACGCCTCTCCATCCCCTTATGTAATTTTCTGCATCTCGGACGAGAATTCCGTTTGACATTCTTTTATTTCCCTCAGAAAACCACCCTTGACAACTCTTCTCGTTCCCACGCACCTCTGCGTCCGACTCGGAAAATATTCCGCGGTACAAAGACGCTATCGTTCTCTCGATGCTGACTAGCTCTCTTGTCTCGGCGCTTGTGTTCTCGGCAACAAATTACGATGCTGCATTTCATTTAGCTGATTGTACCTTCGGTCTTGCTGTCGCGTTACCGTGAAAGAGCTTCGGTCGCTCGTATTACCGCAATCCGGATCCACGATGCAAAATATAAAATTCTCCACGAAATTACGAACTCCGAACAAAATCGAAATCGTACCCCGACGGGTTGACGGGATAAACGGAAATAATTTTACCGAACAGCCGAGACTGGAAGGGTTAGTTTAAATAATAGGTTTATGTCGGTCGGAAATGTCGCTTTAAATGGAACTCTGCTCGTTTGGCCGCGGCCGGATGGAAAGCATTTTCGCATCAATCAATGTCCGCGCGGTTCGTATCGGATATCCGAACGGATGTCAAAAATCCTTTTATAAGGGATGCATAACGAAAAATTTGACTGGCCAGTAGACCGATCGAAACAGTTCATCCCGTTCGCTCCTGCTGTCTATTTCAATTTGCTGGTTCGCGACGTAATATTAAGATGTTATCGAGTTACTTCAGGAAGAGATCGCAGATTGAAGCAATCCACCGTACAAATTGACCGTCCAATAGAATATTGAATGTTTGACGCGAGAAGAATAGGATGCGCACGTTGAAACTGGTAGGCTATCATTTTACAATCACTAACCCTAGCACTCTTATGTGGGGGGGGGGGGCTCCTCGAGCCCACACGTTGGAAAAATTGAAATTATGACTATTTTCCTTGGGTGAAACATTTTGAAAAAATTATTTATCGTCCTTTATCCATTATATTGTAGTTTAATATCCGGAAGGTTCTGCTGCTATAGAAAAAAAATTACAGTATTATGTTTAGTAGGTTGAGAATGATATACATAATATGTAGCATGTTTAAATGTTTCTAATATTTTTGCTATTCTAAATATCACCTACTCATTTTTGTCATGAATGCAGAAAATCCGCAGTCTAATTATTATATGTAGAATGTTCATCAAGTATCACACGCTTAAATATTACCAACCTTTTGTTCTAAATAATTTTTAGGAGAAAGGAGTAAAGAAAAATATGAGCTCGGCGAGCCCCCCCGTTGGGAGTCCGCGTGAAGGATCGGAGCTTGGGAGTGCTAGGATTAATATATTAACCCTCTGCCACACCATTATTCTCAAAACAGTTTTAATACCATTAAACTCGTCTGTATTTTATAAATTGTAAAAAACTCAACTGTTGTATGAGAAAACAGATCTGGGTAAAAATGATCTGGGTTTAAAGAAACGTCTTGACTTTGGGATTAAAATGGCTTCGAGTGCAAAGAGTGAAATATTAAAAAAGAATGATTTACTGGATTTTATTAGGCTTGCAGGGTTACACGCCCCCCTAGCAAACGGTATCGATGCAGGTTCGGCTCCGAGCTTCCTAAACTGTCCAGCTCTTTCATCTTTTCTCTTTGACTAACGCAGTTCGGCGTCGAATAGAGTTTTCTCACCGGCGAACGCGGCGCGGCGCCAGAGCGGGTTCGATAATCCATCAAAGTAATAATAAATCGATGACAGTATCGGCGGGTCCGTTCGGCTTTGTTTCGAAATCAACGGTGCGGCGAGAGCCCAGCCGCGTTTGAATAAACGCTGCTATGGGATACCGACGATATTATCGCGTCGGATGTTATCGATTTCTATCGTTATGCGGGCTCGTTTCCTGCGTATTTAGCGAGGAATTCCGCGGGCAGACCTCCTCGCATGGGATCGCGTCGGCCATTATCCTCGCGAAAGAATAAAGTTGCGTTCCACCCTTCATTTCTTTTTCTTCCGCTTCGTAATCCTCTCGCGCCTTTCATCTTTCAATTCTTTTCAATTTTCTACTGTATTTAGTACGGTTTTTTGGCATCATGCGTGCTTTAGTATATGCACAAAGTAGAATTGGATGATCATGGTCAGACGCGTCAGACGATTCCTACGCAATAGCACGCGTATTCAAGTCAAACAAAAAAATGTTAGGGTAAATTGCACCATTGCTGGCACTGCAGTAGTTATTGGCACTTTTGATTTAAACGGCAAATATTAAGAAGTCCTGCTATAGAAAATGATTTGATATTGCTTATTATATATATTTCAAAGCAACGTTGTAAGTTTTCATAACAGAGATCCACATATGACTGTTAGCAACGCTGGTACATCCACTAAGACCGATGGATGACCACACAGCCAATCGAAGACTAATCAACTTTCGTTTAAAATATTTTTTTGTCAGATTATCGCAAATACTTGAAAAATCGTGAAAACTGTTACGTGGGACACCCTGAATATTATATTTTTAATCCGTAAAATCCGCAGTCTATTAATCGCATTGGAAAATCGAAAATCTACTTACTCGAAAAGAGTGGTTCCCAAAAAATGTGTTTATTTCGCATCAAGATCCACTTAGTTGTTTTTAAACGGTGTCCAGTTAATTTGAAATGTTTCCCGTTCCTCGAGTGTATCCCACAGTTTCGTGCGAAAGTATACGCAGAAGCAAACTCGCAGGTGTGCCTTGTTTCGCTGAATTAAACATCCATTATTACTACCAAACCTAATTGCACGTTCCGTTAAGCGGACAAACGTATGCTGTTACGTTTACGTTGAAGTAATTGCGGCAACCGTTAACTATGAACTCTTGCGGGTGAATGCCATTTGTCACTGATTCGTTTTTCCTTTTTGTTCGGAGCGCCACAAACGCAACGGCATTAAGCGTATTCCGTCGCCTGCGTCATTAACTTCGGGCCATCGTACACGTTTACCTCGATTTCTTGCGGTCGCGATTGTAGATTCCAATGCATTCTTAACAATAGACCCTTCCCACTACAGAAACAAGGAAAAACTGCATTGCATCTTACTTGTGAGAAGGTTAAAAGTGCGTTCAAATACGGTGCGTTTTATATCCGGATCACTAAAAATATTTTACGAAATAACTGGGAAACGCAAATTACCAGGAAACATGTCAAAGTAACACGCGCAGAGAGGTTAATGGGACTTTGATAGGGTAGGATCTTATAAAACCATGCATAACTTTCGCAACTCATCATGCATATTCAAAGCGCGAGGATGCATATTTGATTCGACATCTTGGAAAATATTCGGATTAAGAGAACTTTATAAATGGTAACATTTCCTCGACTAAATATACAATTTCCTGTCATTTATACAGGGTGAATCACGAATCGTGATCAGTAGAGATTACTCTGTTGTTAGCAGCCCGATCGAAAAAGTTTTTATCAGGTATAGCATGGTTTCAAGAGGGCTTTCACGTGATTATACCAAATTTTTCGTCAACTCTTTCTTTTCATGATTTTTCAAGGTCACTTTTTTGATCAATTTTTTGCAAATTCACCTATAATTTTGTATACGCCTATTTGTTAGAGAATTTCAAGGCGAATTCAGTAACGTATCGGAACATTTTAAAAAATTGCACAAAATTGTAAAAATATATAAAAAATTGATAAAAACATTTTCGATCAGACAGCTAATAACAGAGTAATCTCTACTGATCACGATTCGTGATACACCCTGTATAATGATTGATTGTTCGGAAAATAATTTCGTTTTTCGCGTAGAGACGGCATTGCTTCCATTTGTTGTTACTAGACTAGGGTTCTTTATGCAAAATATCCCTTAACCCTCATACGTTCCTCAGGGTGAAAATTCATTAATTTACTATTCTTACATACTGTAAAGTAATTCATCTCTTTCTGTTTGTGATGCGAGATGTACTTCTTTAAAGTGAGACGATACAAACGAAACAGTACTTGTTGTTTTAAAGTGTAAAATAAAAATAGGTGAAATATTATTCTAGACTTTCATATGCAACTATTTTTGAGGAACGTATGAGGGTTAATGACTTTGTTACATTCAAAACACCATTACGATATCCTTACAAGTTTTCTAATCCTTTACTGTTTTATATATTTTAGACAACGAAAATTTCTTCACGAATGCATTTGTAGCTTCTGAAAATTTTCAGAAAAGCGTAGAACATAATGACTATCCGAACGACTTGATAACTCTGATTATAGACTGTAATCTGGTTGGACGGACTGTAGTTCCGTCGATCGACGTTCCGAAGGCGAGCATTTACGGAGGCAGCTCCGCGATAAGCTGTTTCGGGGATTCGATCAGTTCCGCCGATAGCGGCTCGCACCGTCACAATGGGAAAGCGTATTCGCGGCGCGGTGCGTTATCAGCGACGTTAATCTACGCGTACACGAAAGCCATCGAAGACGAGCCATTGTCGGGGAGCAGCGATGCGTGCTCGCGTACGACGTCAGACACTCCGGAAACGGGGCGAAGATTGAAGGAAAGACCGCGAGAGAGAGAGAGAGAAAGGGAAAAGGGATGAGATAGAAGGAGAGCACGATCAAGGAGGAGCAGAAACGAGCTCGGCAGAGATTTACGTTTTGCCACGCGAAAGACCGGGAAACGTGCTCGTGTGTGACCCAGATCGCTAACGAGACGTTTCGTTGATTAAATAATGGGAGTACATTGCGGATTCGAAGTGGATAAGATAGCCGAAAGGTGGGCTGAATGAGAGGTACGGAAGGTTTCTCTGCTGCGGCAGATAAACGCGACGGGAATGGGACTATGATGTCGAGACTGCGGGGAAATGTCTGCTGAATAACCGTACCTCTACCCTGAATTAGATTGTTTATCTTGCAAGCTGTCCCTTCTCAACATTCGTCGAAATACGTGCCGTGCAAAACCGGACACCCTTGCGTGAAAATTAAACATTTCTTCCTCTAGCTAGAACATTTCCGTTCCCCATGATTTATCAAAATTTCATGCGTATGAATTTAGTAAGTGATCAGTAGACCGCGGAGTTTATGCATTTATGACAAAAATGGGTACGTACAATTTAAAACAGTGGAGGTATCAAAAAGATTTAAGGTCACCAGTGTATTAGTCTTTCACCTTGATAAGATAATTAAAAGAATAATGAAATTGTTATTTGACCACTGTGTCTTGCAATCAATGCAAGCATTTTTTATTTTGCATAAAGATCCGCAGTCTACGAATCTATATGCATTCATAGCAAAATTGAGTAGATGAAATTCAGAATTGTTGGAAAATTTAAAAAATTGAAGATGTCAATATATATGAGTTCTGCTCTATTAAACTCATTAATTTTATTTTGCATAAAGACCCTAGTAGACTGCGGGTCATTATGCACATTTATACAAAAATTGAGTAGATGAAATTCAGAGTTGTTGGAAAATTTTAAAAATTGAAGATGTCAATATATATATGAGTCCTGCTCTATTAAAATCATTAATTTTATTCTACATAAAGACCCGCAGTCTAGTGTTTCGGTACCGACATATTTAATAATGTGAACAATGTTTCGAATAATGGTACAGCAATTTTGAGTGGTGTCTCAGAGTCAATAATCCGGTATGCAATCTGCTCGTGATCTGCGCTTGATCTACTATTGATCTGCTGTGGATCTAGCATGGATTTCGCAACGGGACCAGACCAATTAGTTATCGATCTGAAAAATTTCGTGCGTGGGGTGTGCGATGTATGGCGGGCCGCGATAGATACAGATATAATTGTGCGAAACGAGAGCCGAATAATCGGAACAAAGAGTCGCGAATCCGGTAATCCGAAGCTGGCGCTCCGCGATTACGGCAATCGACGTATGCAATCAAATTACACAACAGAATTAATACGGAAGAGGAATTCGATACCCGGAAAATGTTCCCAGGAGCGTGTACCGGTGCTATCAGGGGCCCATTAATTACGGAGGCCCTTAATTAATTAGCATGGCACCGGTAGAGTTCTCGGTATTTGAAGCGGCGCGGTCTGTCTCGACCGGGCGCCAAGCGTCTCGGAGAGACGAGGACGGGTTTTCTTCGCGGAAAACGTGTGTCCCGCGAGAAAATGTTTATTAATTTCGCCCCGTGAAAAGGATGCACTCACGAGATGAAACTCGGGGAGCGTAGACGACGGCGAATCGAGACTTCAGTCCGGTTTATTAAGGCTCTCCGCGTTCAAAGAAATTTTAATACGACATTTTCGGATTACGCCGGGTCCGGAGAAAATTAAAAAAAAAAAGAAAAGAAAGAAACGCGACTCGACGATGAAAGCGGTCCCTAATGAAATCTCCTAGTTTCGAGCAGCCGGTGTTTATCCCCCGAGATGGCGAATTACCGAGCAACGTTCGCGGAGAAACGTGCTTATTTCTGCATTTTTCTAGAACAGTCTACACGTCTCCGAGAACTTCAGGTCAAATCCTGGAGAAGATTTTCGCTCGCTAAATACGTTTTGATCGAATTAGCCTGGATCTGTCAAATGTAACAAAACTGTAGTCCTTAAGCAAGCGTCTTACAGCGCCGCGACGCCGCCAAGCGTCGTTAATAAATAAATAACTCTACATACGTTGCGTGCACCGGGATAAATCAATACCGGCCATTTCCGTATTCGCCGCGCTGCAATTTGCCTGAAACCGTTCGGTTTTCAAGTCGCCCCCCCCCCTTTCCCCGGTGCACCACGGTCCACTTGTCTTTTATTCAAAACCGAGCGGGGAATTGATAATTTCGCGAGGATTGCCTGTAATTGTTGCGGAATAATTCGGCTGTAACCACACCCCCTCCCCTACCGTAATACCGCATTATTACGACACACGCATCGATGAATGACGCCGCGTGCATACAGCCGCAATTCATATTTAACGTGGTCGTTATTGCGGAACGTTAAATTAATTGTCGAACGGTGTATCGACAGTCCGCATCGCGATATCGATCTCGAGCGAGATTGACACGTATTCGCGTTTCCCATTTATACTCGGAAAACAGTGGAAAAGAACTGGGTCGGCCCGGCGCGACCAGAAAATACGGCTACGAAATCGACGGCAGCTCGTTAAGTGGGATCCGGGATCTCGAGGAAAGAACTCGACACTCTCGATGAAATCTGCCCAATTAATTTCTCGTTATTCGATCGTGTAATGCTCGGCAAAATAATTCTCGCTTACCGTAATTGCCGGTAAATCGAACGAAACCATTATTACACCCCATTTTTCACTGACATCGTCGTTAGCGGATCTTCTGGACTCGAGGACAATGTCAAGTCGAATGATTAGCAATGTTATATCGAAGGAAAACTGCACCGCAGATTAATTATACTTTTCGTGTGAAGACAGTGGAAACAAGTGGTTTTTAAGAATTTTCTTCGGCGTAACTGTGGGACGCAGGCGACTGGAACTTTTTGTCAGTGTTGGGCAAAAATCAACTAATAATTGAAAATGACTAATAGCCTGATTGATTGATAGTCAAATTTAAAGAATGTCAGTTAAAACTTTTTCATTAGTTAGTCATAACTACATGGCACTAGTTAGTCACAACTCTAAGTAATCGTTAGTTATTGCTTATTAGTTATGATTAGTCATTAGTTAGTATAAATGATCTGTCATCAATCTTTAGTCATTATTCATTAGTTTTCGTTACTAGACTCTGCGGATTTTTATGCAAAATAAAAATTGTCTGCATTATTTGCAAGAGGCTGGAGTCAGATAGACGTTTAATCCTTATTTTAATAATCTTAACAAGCTGAAATCATTAGACTGGCATTATTAAATCATTCCAACTTTTGCACTGTTTTTTTTAAATTAAATTTTTGCCATAAATGCATAAAATCCGAGATCTAGTCATTACGCTCAAATACTTATGTAGTCATTACTCATTAGTCACGCTCAAGTATTTACTTAGTCATTAATTATTAGTCACTTTTGTAGAGCTTATGAAGTTACTAGTCAATGATCATAATTGTGACTAGCGTTTGCCCAACTCTGCTTTTGGTGATCCACACGGACGGTTTTGAGGTATAAGTGGTATTTTTTTAGTTTAATTCTTCTCATTATTTATCGTACAATTGCGTTTCAAAGGGGATCATTCTAGTGGTGGGGACGCAAATTGAACAGTTACGGTAGAGACCGTTGCAACATTTACGGACAGAATACTATACATCCTCTGAACCGCGGAGATATGATTCGCGGGGCTCGGTTCGTTAGCGAAATTTCAAGCGAACGCGAACGGCGTCCACAATACCGTTCGATTCGAATCGATCTCGAGCGTGTAGCCTCGCGAAAAGCTTCACTTCGGCCGAACCAGCCCTGGAATTGCTCGGCTCGTCGCCATACCAGCACGTATCGGCACTAGAGGCATAGAGGCACACTCGCACACTGCACTTCTGCATGGAGAAGTGCTGTCGGGATAGAACGGGACGGAACGTTCGGACGGACGCGACGGATGGACGGACGGACGGACTGGCGGACACACAACCGGCTGGAATACGAATGCTGTGACCCGAGCAAATATATGCGATGCGCGCCACTTCCTTGTAAACAAGGGCTGCTAAATGCCGTCAAGTGGATCCACGGGCTCGGGTCGAGGCCGCGTTCCAAACTTCTCTGCGAAACGAACCTTCTACCGTCGAACAATTCACGCGACGATTGCATTTAATGCATTTCGATTGCGCGAATTTATGAGATATTCTACTTCTTCCGAATTCTTTGAAAAATCTAGTCGAGGGCTCGGGAAGTAGCGCTTCGAAGCGAGCCCGGAACGATCGTCGCAAGATTCTATGTCGCGTAGTTGGTACTGTTTAAAAATTGAAGATTTTATAAAAATTGAACGCTCCAATAATTTGCACGCCGAACAATTCACGCGGCGATTGAATTTCGATTGCGCGAATTTATGAGATATTCTACTTCTTCCGAATTTTCTTTGAAGAATCTAGCCGAGAGCTCTGACTGTGGCGCTACGAAACGAGCCCGGAATGATTGTCGCACGTCTCGCGATGTCGCGAAGTTGTAAATGTTTAAAAATTGAGCGCTCCAATATAATTTGCGCGCCAGTGAATAGCCCGGTACGCATGCTCCGAAACGGCTACGGGATCGACTTGCGATAAAACGTTAATATCGGCACACCGTGGGAAAGGATTCGGAGTATTAACGAAGCATTATCGTAATAAGCACTTCTGGAGATAGTTCGTTACCGGAGATTCCTGTTCCGCGGCCAGGCACATCTACGACGTACGCGTCCCTGTAATGCCGATGTAATGCCGATGTAATGTGATGCAGCACGACACGCAACGTATTTTGCTGCCTGCCGGCGGATCACGATCCTCGCGGAGATTTTAGGAAATCACGGGATGCCGCGACCAAGGAAGTTTCTATTTAAATCTAGCCGTTTCTTATACGAACGAACGCCTACCTATCATATTCGCATTTCAAACAGAGTTGGGTGGAACCGTGTTCTCGAAATATTAGGTCTATTCAAAAGAAGAATCAGCAGCTGCGATTTCAAACGGCGAAAACATTAGACGAATTAAAAAATCCTGTTATACCATTATTCATCCAATTTAAAGTAAGAGAATTGTTCACTCGAATTTGTTGGAGCTAGGAAGAGAAGGGAAGAGACGGATCAGCCTGGTCGGGGCCAGGTTTTCGGATTAGTCGCGAGAATGTCGGAGATCGCGCGAGCCACCCGTTAAATGGTTCCACCTTCGGCGTGAGACCGGCCGAAGATATTCCTGAACCATATATCTTTGGAATTGCGTAACGTGCGCCGAGCACGTCGGAAAGAGAGAAAAAGGCGTCGCGCGAGAGAGGAGAAAGGGTGTGCGCGATGGGACAGAGACGGAGAGACTGAGAAAGTAGGAATCGGTGGATAGGTAGAGCGCGGCAGAGAAGATAGAGAAGGAAATTGCGCTGTGCTGCACGGAGCGTGCTCTCGGCTCTCGTTGCAACGAGAGATTGGCCGTAGAAAGTGCATTGGGAAAGCGAACGGGCGAGCGCATAAACGCGACCATAAATTATTTGTCCCGCGGTCGCGTATGTGCGCGCCGCGTGTCCCTTTCCACTCGACTGGGATTAGCGGGGCTCGTCCTTTAACGATCCCTAGCTCCTTATTAAGCCGAGCCCCGTGGACTCGATATCGGGATTCGAAAGCTTCGCTCTAGACAGAGTGAGAGAACCGGAAGTTTCACTAAACTCGAAAGCTCCGGATAGAGGCGGCAGTTTCACCCGAACTCGCAGCAAGATCGAGATATCGAATAGATTACGGTGCCGCGGAACCGTTCGGACACAGACTGTAACTTGAGATAAACGCTCATTACAACGGCCACAAAGTCATGCGGTGCAGGGAAGCAGTTGCATGACAAGCGAACGTGTGTGAACTTGTGGAAAATTAAGATAACACTACCAATCGAAGCAGGAATAAAATAAAAATTGATTTCATCCCTGAATGGCATGGTTACGTTAAAAACAACGTTACAATATTCATGAATTCTTCCAATCTATTATTGTGTTATATTTCACGTAACTAATTTCTTCAGAAACGCATCAAAATCCGCAGTCTAGTAATCGTAAATGAAAATACAGCGGAACTCTGTTTGCACGAACCGAAAATCATAGAAGTGGGGGACAGGTGGACTCCTATTATGGAGCCATCTTGTCTCCCGAGAGGTTCCTGCAAATGGAGTTCTACTGTTAGCTGTTACATATTGTTGATAGCATTCACCTTGTAATTACTAGACTGCGAATGTTTATGTAATTTAGTTATGTAATTTAAATTTAAAAAATAAAAATTCTACTAAATTCTGTCGAATTTTATATTCCACCCTTTCCCGGAAATTTTCAGAAGCCATAAACGTATTAAGATCCGCAATCTAGTGATTACAATCACCGAGTCTCGATCAGAGTTGTGCTAATTCAATTACATCGTAATTCAATTACGTCGTAATTCAATTACGCAATTGAATTACGTTGTATTTCAATTATATATAGTAATTCAATTACGTCGTAACTGAATTACATTATTCAAACCTTTCAACAAATTTAATTACTAAGTATTTTAATCAGATGTGTAATTGAAATACAATATAATTGAAATACAGCTCTCCAAATTATAGCCCAGAACGTTGAAGAAGTGCGATATATTCTTGTTTTCCTTTCATATACTTGTTTGCTGTCTGTGCAGCGTAGTTTCTATTCCTCGTCCTCGTTCGTAATACGTAACGCTATTTCATGTTTATGGTTGAAATTTTAAAAAATGTGTACCACAGAAGTTATTTCTGTTCAGATATCATAAATTTATAAATAATATATATTAAATATGTATATATATAGTAAATACGAATTTTTCACTTCTTGTTCTTTCTTCGTGACTGACTCGGTGAAAAAAGGGGGGTCGGAAGTGATCCAGGCTGCCCGTGGAGCATGTGTCGCCGATTTGATAGATGTCCGAGATCGACGCGTGGGCGGCGTACGGGAGGAAGAGATTATACGGGCAGCGAACAGGTGTTGTGCAACGAAAACGCGGAAATGCGATGTCGATAAACTCGTCTAAGCGAGAGAGGCCCAGACGCTCAGACTTGCGTCGCCAGACTCTCACTTGCCCTCCCCTTTCTTCGCCACCCGTTCCCCCTCGTCACGTTACAGAAATATACCGGGAAAATTATGTCACTAATGCGCTGTGGATATATCTCTAGGCGTGGAAACGGCTCGGCTCGGCTGGAAGCATCCCCGCTCGAGAACTTTGAGAAAACATCGCCGCCGCAGTACCGAGCAAATAATTGCTGGAGGCTCCGGCGTCTCCTGTTTCGAGAAATCAACGTTTCTTTTCGGAATAGAAATTTTCCCTCTTCCTCGAAAGTCGTTCTTTCGACGCGGCTTGGTGCCTGAACAAGCGGTTATGTCATATTCAGAAACCGAGACAAATCTGTGTTAAACTTCGCTTTGGGGGACCAAAAATTTTTAACTTCATTTTTATACGATCCTGTAGATTCTCGCGAGGAAATGCCGGAAATCTAAGTTTCAACGTTAGGGATTCGTTGGTTCATTCATTTATGACAAAACTGAATAGGTGTAATTTAAAACAGTAAAAACTTTAGAAGAATTAAAAAATGCTATTATATATATTATTTTCAATCTATTGAACATGTTAAGAAAGAAAATAAAATTCTATTTGACCCCAGTTTGTTGCAATTTAGGTAGAAAAAATTGTTATTTTGCATGAAGATCCGCCGTCTATTCATCATAAATAGATTGCGGATTTTATGCATTCATGACAAAAATGAGCACGTACAATTTAAAGCAGTGGACATGTAAGAACTATTTAAGGACATCGACCTATCTTTTTTTTAGTCTCAGCTAAATAGGATAATTAAAAGAAGAATACAAATTTTTATGTGACTCCTATATCAGTGCTGGGGAATAAATAAATTTATTTAAATAAAAATTTAAATAAGTTATTTGTTATTTGGATATTCAAATAAAAAGCAAAAATAATTATTTATTATTTGAGCAAGTCTAAATAATGAATTATTTAAAATAATAAAGTTAATTGTTATTTACAAAAACAATTTAAACCAAATAATAAATAATCTTCTATTTTCAAATAAGAAATAATAAATAGATCACTTTTGGAATTATTTAAATTACTTTCATTTAAATAAAAAGTTTACTTATTATTTGAAATTAAAATCACACACACACACGTTTATCTATTATTTATATAAAATAAAATTTGCCCAACACTGTCCCGTATCCTGCAATCAACGCGTACATTTTTTATTTTGCATAAAGATCTGCAGTCTAATTATAAACGTTGAATGCTCTCCTGTCGCGCGTTGAATTAGCCGCGAATTACGGAACAGTTCGAGCGAATAGAAAGGTGGTGAATTAACTCCAATTCGAGGAATGATTATTATACAGCTGATATCATATTCGATGGTTGAAAGTCGCGACTGATATTAGTTGCATGTCTTCTCCTCCCCGTTACGATACGCAGAATTATTTTCGCATGCATGCCACGATACGGGGAACACCTCGTGATTTCATAAGCATTTCTCCGTCGGAAAATGGAGGGGCGAAGAAAAAGAAGAAGAAGAATAAAGAAACATGCTTTCCCAGTACTTTTCGAATGAATTTTATCTATTTCACGGAAATGGCCCAGTATATCCGTTCCTCATGGATATTCATTGAAATGTCCCCGGTTGTACAGCGTTTCTGAAAACGCGGCGAAAGTTCCCTCGGATCGGACAGCTTGAAATGCGTCCCGATCGTGACTCTCATCTCGCGAGCGTTTACGTTTACGTGCATAGCTGTCTCCGTACGTATGCAGTATAGTATGCACATAGGGGGAGACTGGTGCTCGCGCGCATTAACGAGAAATCGATCGGTTCTCAGCCGTGTATCGCCGAGAGAGCTGAAAATCTTGCAGCACGATCGCGAACGAACGGTGAAATCGCACATAGAAATTCGTTTCCATCGCGCGGCGAAGTATCATGACGTCCCGTGTGTCGTTTTAACGACGTTATCCAAACAACCATTAACATCCGAAGAAAACTTTTCAATTGCTTTCTCGAATCCTCGTTTCCACCGTAAAATGTCGACTGCGCGAAAGATCGACCCGTTCGCCGTGTTTGCGGTCGAATATGACAGTGTTCAATACGTTAGAAGACTAAAATCGGTCGATTTACATTGAATAACTTGATTGCATACAATTGCTTCTTTCAATTAAACCGACACGGGAAAAGTTCACGGTTAAAAAATTTCAAATCGCCTGGATTAATTAGCGCATCCCTTATCGCTCTCGCCGGCAAAAGCGTGTCGTAATTCGCGCGGCGAATCAACCGTCGCACCAGCCCTTACGTAAGCGACTTACCAGGCGTGTCTTAACAAATTACGTAATAATTATCTCATAACTAAATTACATAAAAGCGAGCACTTCGAAATACTTCGCTATCGCCGGCCACGTTTGCGGTAGCACATTTCCAGACCGAATTTAGTTCGATTCTTCTTATTATTTATTGTATAAGACGCACGTTTCTCGAAACTGTGTTTTTTTTCAACTGCACGATAACTGGAAGACGAAGACTGGCGAGCGAGATCGTTCGGTTTTTGATGATTCGAACGCCAATGGCAGTAACTCGAATCAGAACTCGAATGTGTCACCCGAATCAATCCCCCTTCGATCGGTAAACAACCGTTCGAACAATCCCGTTTCGTTTCGTTTCGCACGCGGACATCGGCAAAAAGGGGAAAGCGACAAGAAAAAAAGGCAAGCGAATATTCGCTGGGCCGGAAATCGAAGCGAAACGAGTCGATCCTATCGAAGTCGGAATGAAGAGAGCGAGAGGGTGACTCGGGGGATGATGGGGTCCGCAAAATGTGATGTACTACCGTTGAAAAACATGTGCAATTCGTCCACTGCTTACATGATTTTCCAATTTCCGTTCGCTACAGCATGTGTCTTTGGGGTAACTTTATTTTGAACACTTTACTTTTTCAATATTGTTAACCTGCCAAGATTTAAATTTATAGGGTGTGCGATAAATGCTGTACTTCCTGTGTATAAAAAGTAATGGTCATCCTTGTTATTCGTAAAAGAAACTTGCCGGAAAATTGTTGTTAAAGTTTGGTTTTACGTCACACTTTCCACTTGTCGTCAATGGAGAAAGTTTGAAAGGAACCATATGTCGCGAACAAATTGTTATTGAGATATCTGTGGTTTTAAGGAAAAACGCGCGCCGCATGTCACAATTTCAAAAAATTTGAGTTTACGCTTTAATTGAGCTGTAGAGCATAGGACTTACGTATTTGCCAAAAAAAAGTCATGATAATAAATTCGAAAGGCACAAAAAAATAATGCAATTCAACCGATGTTCTACGTCAAAGCATTCGTAAACAAAACTTTAAACGGCGATATTTCGAAAGTGAAATTATGTGACATGCGACATTCTTCCGACAACCACAGATATAAGCTGTCAGAATTTTTGCAAAATTCGATTGTGTGGAGTTACACGTGTAGATAAAAGCATACTAGTGTCGATTAGACGGAACATGATAGTATGCGTGCTCCAGGCAAACGAAATTTAAATTCACATGATAAATTTGTAGTTACAAAACATGAAAGAAAACCTTGTATCCATTGTTACACATAAGAATATTAATACCGCATTACAAAATACTAATCAAAATTATTACACTATGAAATACACTTGCACATTATAAACATTACAACATTATAAAATACTAATGTAAAGTGTACTTACAAATTTTTCAGGGTCTTCTGTTCCTCCGTCGGATCCACAGGGCACCGCCACTTCCGTGAAAATGTCATAAGGCGGTAGACTCGTTTCTAGGATTGCAAGGGTGCGGGATTCGCCTTCTCATTTCTCGATAATACAAACACGGGGTTTTCAGTAGTCAAAAACGCTAGATAAAAGATCGATTTAGGGCGCTATCTCCCTCAAAAGTCCTTTGCGAGGCGTAATTTGCACTATTCGGCAGCGTGTAGCTATAAAAATAGCTACAGTGTGTGTGATTCACACTAATATTCCGACACTCTCAAAATACCGATACCTTTTTTAATATTGAGGATTTTTGAGGGAGATACCGTCCTAGATCTGTCTTTTATCTAGTGTTTTTGACTACTGAAAACCCCCGTGTTTGTATTATCGAGAAACGAGAAGGCGAATCCCGCACCCTTGCAATCCTGGAAAAAGGAGTCTACCTCCTTAACAACTATGAAGCACGAAACACGACGCTTTTACACGATTACTAAACGCTACGCAACAGACTTTCCGAAATCGCGAAAGCGAACCGGAAGAAGTTACTCCGACCGCGATCAAAATAATACTGCAATTGTCACTTTCGGATTTTTCGGGGTGGATTGGGGTGGGAAAGCCTTTGTTAATTGGTCGCGGTTGTGTCTGAAGGACTTTAGGTCGAGGAGTGGGGAACTATCAAAGAAATTCCTTTTCGTGTTGTCGTCGGGCGTTAATGACGTAATTTATGAGGGTACGTCTGCTCGTCCCTTCGGTGGGTCTGTCACACGTGTTTATCGATATGCGGGGTCAAGTTCTGAAGCGCGATGGTTGTAAAATAATTTTTTGCCTGCTATAACAACCTTTTCAGGTATGTCGCGGTTAGCGACAGTGAAATCGCGTGCTGTGAAATCCGACGGAGGAACAGAAGATTCTGAAAAAGTAAGTATACTTTACATCAGTATTTTATAACGAGGGATTAATATTCTTATGTGTAGACTGCGGATCTTGATGCATTTATCAAGAATTTGATTTGGTGAAATCTAAAACAGTAGAAGATCTTAAAAATTCGAGAATATTGTAACGTTGCTTTTAATGTAACAAAATCGTCAAGGGATGAATACAATACATACAAGGTTTTCTTTAACACTAAACCTATCATCACCAGTCAAAATGACCGGTTCCAGATTTATTATTTTACAATTATTCAAATAATAAAAATGATTTTATAAGAATTGATTGTATAAATATCTTTAATAGAGCACACGTATGTGTGTGTGTGTGTGTGAGAGATATCAGATGATTGCATAAGTTCGTCGCCGATTTGAAAATAAAATTCAATGGTTATATTTTCAAGAATACAGCTTGATTAATCAATTGTATAGTCAAACATTCTTTTAAAGAAATGGTGACTATATAATTCTTTATTTTTAACTCCGTCGTGCAGTACAGTTTGCGACATTTATGACAATCGGGCACGAACTTATGCAACCATCTAATAATAGGAGCCGCACAAAGTCTACATAAAATCAATCTTGTCATTTTTATAACGAAACATGCAACAGTCATTTTTAAGGGTCGGTAGGTTTAGTGTTCATATTTGGGTTACCCTTGGTTCGTCGACAACCCATTTCACCGACACTGTTTTCATCGACACGGTCGAATCGTAGACATATGTATGTTTTCATCGACAGTCCGTGTTTAACGACAGGTTTGAGTTCATTATTCATATCGCTTTAATTTCATTACTTGATATTTGTGTAATTATTGTACAATTTTGTTATGTTTTGTAGTCCATAATGTACATTCGTAGCATTCATTTTGTCTATTCACATTTTTCATACGTGTTTACACAATTACGTTTGGACTTAAATGAAATATTATGATTTTTTATTCATTTATGTGTATACCTATTAATAAAGTTTGTTTATTTGAAGAAATTCAGATTAATAAAGTAGCAATAAAAACTTTGATCTAAATAACAATGCTTTGTAATTCTCTTTATTATTTATCATACAAGCAACTAAATGCGTCGAGAACATAACAATGATAATAACGATTAATCTATAAAAAATATTTCTACGATTTGACCGTGTCGATGAAAACATAGTGTCGACGAAAGTAACTGTCGCTCAAATCGTGTCGATGAAAACAGTGTCGGTGAAATGCGTTGTCGACGAACCAAGGGTAACCCATTCATATTTTGCAACTTCAAATCATCTGAATGGGCAGGGAGACGTTGACTCGGTACTAAGTCCATTGTTCATTTATTCAGCTCATATAGATGACGTTTTCCTGTCCTTGTTGCAAAACCAGTGGCACCAAAAGCTGTAGCTGGTGCTCTATAGTTGTGCACCACGCTGTACTAAAGGCTACAAGACGCTTCAGCAAGAACTAACCCACGGTCGCGCGCACGTTAGTACGCGGAGCGGGCAAATGTTTTTCCGCGTGTACGCGCTTCTCGCGGCCCGGTCGACGACGTGAGACGTGAGAAACCAAGTGGCTCGAGCTTCAGGTTCACTGCCACGGGCATTATTACGCAAGAAGAACCTATCGTTCGTTCCTCCTGTTACGCTTTAATCGCGCTTAATTAATCGCCTAATTGCCGACCTGCCAATTAAACGACCTCTGGTGTCGGCACGAGTTGCGCCCGCCGGATCAATTTTCTCGGGCTTATGCATATTCTAAACGGAGTCGCTCTCCTACGTTTCCTCGAGGAATACGACTTGCCTCCGGAAAAATGAGTAATTAACGGCCCTGTTAGGCGAGAACGCGACGAAGAGATCGGAAATCCACTAATTTCAATAGTTTTCACAGTTACGGGGGAGACCGTCGCGACAGTTACGGAGAGGATACATCTGTGACTACCTGTTTGTTTATTTTGTATTTATTATATATTTATTCTTAAAAGAATTCACTTGTTCACCACAGAGTTGGGCAAAAATTTAATCAACGATTGACGAATAAATTTCTACTTCAATCGTTAATCGCAATTAACAATTAAACTCCTACTTTAGTCGTTAATTGCGGTTAACGATTACATTCTTTTCAATCGTAATCGTTAGACTGCGGATTTTATGCATTTGTGACAAGAATGGGTATTTGGAAACCTTAATATAATAAATATATAATATACAATAAATAGACTGCGGATCTTTTTATGAATTTATCGCTTCTGAAAATTTCCAAAAAACGCTAGGATAAAAAATATGACAGAATTTAGGGCGATTTTAATTTATTTCAGATCTGAGAAGGCTACTACTACATAAAATAAGATTTTATTTGATTCTAGATTCATAAAATTCCTGTAGAAAAATTGCAAATTGCATAAACATCCGCAGCCTAAATTATGAAATCTTATGTGTGTGTTCGACGTTTGATAGTTCGGATTCCTTCGGGAAACTCGACATTTTTTCCGACAAAGAGGAAATTAGAGATAAATCGAAAATCGTGTCAAGACTTTCGCAATGATCAGTTAAAATACTTAAATCTTCATACGATTGCAAATTACACGGACTTCCAGTCTAATAGTCGCGTTAGTTTTCATTGTGCGGATCGCTTTGATATTCGAGTGGCCGGTCACTGGCCAGTTGAACCATTATCAGTTTAATATAATTCATAGGAGAATCAGAGAGATGATCAAAGAATCGAGAGAACGGTCCGGCGGGTGTTCGCGTTTCGCGTAATCTCGAAGATCCCGGAAACTGGAAACTGAAAGCGCGTCGCGGGTCCCACGTTCGATTCAATGGAGACTTTAGCGCGACCTTAAGCCGTATACGCAAGTGCAACGACCTCCGTCCGCTAATTATTCTCATTAACGGAAAAGCTGGAATCCATGGTATTGCTAGGAATGCCGGGATCTCGAAGGCGGATACCTTTTATGTACACCGCGCTACGCCAGACACAATTGTAGTAGTTTTTTTTTTGTTACCTGCTGTTACGTTAAAGCAACTACTGGGAATGTTATTTTAACGAACGGTATTATTTAACGCACGCTCACATACGTCATCTATGATCTACTGATTAAGTCTTGTGTAATGGGACGAAAAAGATCGATTACTTCGATCGCATCGCGTTTTAATGGATGCCCTGGTTTTTCGTATTGTCAATTTGCCGGATTATTTTTCAGTCTCGTAATATTAATCCTTGTGCAGTCAACCGGGTACCCATTTACTGGATTTCTTTCAACAATTTGTTAATGTTCCTCTAAAAAATATTACAAAATTTGTCTGAATGTCCATTCTTCACTCGCTAATATACAATTAATGTATAGTCTTATAATGAGAATTTGTGCAAACATGTTAAATACAGAAAAGTTTTATTAGGTTGTAAAGAAAGAAATGCAGGATTTTTGTTCGTTTGTTTTAATTGCGATTTTATACCAATAAATATTTAGAGCGTTCATTGTTGATGACTGTTATGAGCGATCGAAATAAATTTATCTCATCGAATACTTGTTATAAGCGAGCGAAATAAATTTCTCTCATTGATAACTGTTATATGTGATCGAAATGAATTTCTCTCAACGACAACATTTACCAATAGGAGAGAAAATTTTCGGTTACTTATAATCCCCTTATTTTAGTCGATGAGATACTTATTATTCTATGACATTTTCTCTTTTTGGTTATAACTGTTATGGTCCCTGGTGCTAAAGGTTAATGAACGATAAAGTTTATTTGGTTGCATTCTAACCTCGGAAAAGCTGACGCCATCGGTTGATAGAGTCTCGAAAATATTGGACGGATCGTCTTACTCACCTGCAACAAAAGGCAAATTCATAGTTAGTTAAATTTACGAATATATTGGAATAAATACCAGAAAGGATTGGAACAAATACACACATGTGTGCATACGCTAATGGTTGCATAAAATTCGTAGTCTCACAATAACACTTTCACCCGACGCATGGTTACGCAACGTTTCACAGATTGTTTAGGATTTCTCAGTTAGGCTTGTCAGAGGAGTTCCAAACTATTGTTATTGTTTACCAGCGATTCTGTGAGACATCTTTTTCCGAAACGATTCATTCACACATCACTCCCTGACGTGCGCTGCTCGCTCCCCCAAGTATTTGATACCGTAGTTCGTAATTAATTAGAGTCGCCAAAGGAGCGCGGTGTTATCGCGAGAAGCTGCAACTCCCTCAGGAAAGTATAGCTTCCAGTTAGGTTTAATCTGAAATTCTGGAAACCCCGGCGTATATTAGAGCCGCGTAACGAGCCCGCATTAATTAAGTTCCGCTTCCGTCTGCGACCGGAAACGAGGCACTGGGAGTTTGCCGTCCAGTTAGCCGATATCCTGTGCGAGTTTCACTGCCAAAATTTTCAGTGCCATCGTTGTGACACACCTAATCCATCCAATCAGTTCATCAGTAATACTCACGAACGATATTATTCATAAATAATATTTACATCATGCCTCTAACATTAGAAAAAAAAGATACCACTTGATGCTCGAAAGAAAGTAAAATACACCATTGTATATATTGATTAGTTAATTGATTATGTTCTATCCGGTCACATGCATTAACCTTAAGTGCATCGAATCGGAAAGATCTATTTTCATATTTCTTATTAGGAAACAAAAGATCACTGTTTGCCTAACAAGCGAACAAACATTTTTAAGTGGCAGCGTGAATTGATTAAATTCGCTAATTCCGAATCGGGCCCGTATGAAAACTATCTACTGTAATTTATCTCGCAATAAATTTATGTAAGAGGATGCAATTTATACTAACGTATGTAGATGTTGCGATAAAATTAGAAGGCTGTTTAGATTATCAAACACGAAATTATGGGAAAGTACCGCGGTTTGTGATTGACGAATTAATTAGCTGTCGACAGATTAATCGTTCCCTGCAATTATTGATGAAATGAATAAAACAACTGTTATAAACAAAAGAGAGACAAATGTGTGTACAAAAAGTACCTCGGAAAATATGTTTAAATAATCCTAAACATCATCAACTATGTAGTAAGGACGAGAAGATTCGTCTGACGCGAAACTTCTCGAAGAAATTAATCGGCACAAGTTTCCTGAGGAAATACCCGGGAAGAGATAAATAATGAAGAAGGAAAGAACAATGTCGGTGAAAGGGAGTTAACAAAGAGGAAAATGGGGAACATAAATGCGACTGGAAGTTCGCCCGGAGGCGGAACTTTAAAATCATAAAAGCTTTCGTCCGCGGTGCCTGAATGAAGCCGGAAAAAATCGGGAAATTCACGAGCCACTGTCCAGTGAACCTGGTTTCGTTACTATTCCACTCTCGAGTATCATCCACGATACACCCTATTCGCGGTGATTCTCCTTTTTCAAAATGATTTTATCGGTCGAGGGTCTCCAGCCTTTTCAAGTGTACGAGTTCAATGTTCGTGTGAACAAAAATAGCTTCAAACGTTTTTAGGAATCGCATCTTTCGAAGTCATAGAGTTTTGGAACACCGTGTCTATCTCGGGATCTTAGACGTGTAAGAGATTTCCAAATTTTAGCTAAACTTAAATATTGTCACGGTTAGGATGGTGTCTAACAGCTAGCCAAATATTGGGATAAACTTTACTTCATCGGACTCAAAATTTGTGCCTTTCTCCTACGAATTATGATGTATTTGGTACATAATCCAGTAGATTTGTACCCGGGACGGTTATAGGTCGAAGTTTCGATTCTGTAGGATCAATGGTTCAGGAGTTATGCTCGGTTAAAGTTGAGCAATCTACAGCGTTTTTGACAGGTAAGGACGCCGCCATATTGGTTAACGAAAGAAAATAAAATGATGTATGTTATTTGATATAGTACAAACTAGTATGCATAGCACCAAAGATGACATAAAGATTATAATAATGACAGAAAAAATTAAATAACACGACATAATTAATATGAAGTTTGATACCCTTTGTTTCTTATGACCTCTTCAAGTCTTCCAGGCATACTTTCAAACAATTTATTTATAACATTTTCGTCAATGCTATTCCAAGCACTCAGTTGTGCTTGTTTAAAAACTGATTTATTATTCCGAAATTTCTTACTTACACTTCGATTTAAGTGACCATGATGACAATTGAATATCATTTCTCAAAAATAATGCGAAAATCGCGTTTGATATCCTGCAATAACAGCCAAATAATTTAATAAAAATTTGAATAAAATTAAATATCAAAAGCATAATTACATAGAGCGTAAGGCAAGCTTTGAAATGAAATACAACTCATTAAATTAAGGTAAGTATTTATTGGTATAAAATTGCAATTAAAACAAACGAATAAAATCCTGCATTTCTTTCTTTACAACTTAATAAATAACATACATTATATATATATTTTCGATTAATTCCTAAATTACTGATTTAAATTAGAAAATATGCATTTTTGAGACGTGTCGACACATGTACTTTCCGCGGCGACTGTATTTTCCTTATTTTAGCGTACTTGTAATTGTGTTTTGATACACCCTGTACATTCCCGATTGGTTCGAAAGAAAGTGACGTCTACAAACGACGCCTATGACACAACAATACCATCAATCACCATTCCAACCGACCGATCGACAAACCGCACATTTGTCTATCATTATTATGGCGCGCAACTCAATCAATTACACCTCGAATCAACCGCTACACCTGTTAAACGTTTATTCACCGTCGTCGAACGCGCAAACGTCACGCGTTCAAGCAAAACTGTCGCCTTATAACTGTCGCCGTTAATATCGATATTTCGATATTAACGTCCCACAGAGTCCCGGTAGCTGATATGTATCGATGTTATCCAATAATCACAATATTTACAAAGAAATTTCCACCCCCGAACCTGTCACCGTTTATTAAGCAAAAATGACATTTACAGTCGGTTACAGTAGCAATTTCCATCTATCATTATTGTAGCCGTCGAAGCACAATATTAGATTAACTGTTAGATACCGCCCTAACCGAGACAAATCGCATTGTTTACAAAGAAATTTGCACCGTTCATTTAGCAAAAATGATATTTGCAGTAGAAACTTTCATTTATCATTATTGTAGCCGTCGAAGCTCAATATTTGGCTGCTGCTTACTTTACCGGACTCAAAATTTGTGCCTTTCTCCCATAAATTATGATGTATTTGGTATGTAATGCAGTAGATTTGTACCCGGGGCGGTTGCAGGTCGAAGTTTCGATCCTGTGAGATCAATGGTTCAGGAGTTATGCCTGCTTAAAGTTGTGTATTTTCCATAGAGAAATAGGAAACATATTATGGTGCGTGCACAATATTAAAGGAACTCGTTGATCGCGAGCGAAACTACTCGGATCGAGCCCGCAGAATCTGAATCTCCATTCTACCGTGATATATTATGTGCGGATATTTCGCCGGTGTATTTCGCGATCACGGATGGCGTGGATTTATTAAAAGCCGTTTTCGCGCGGCGCGGCGGTGCACGCGATCGGTGAAAGCGCCAAATACTATGTGAAAATAAAATGGCGAAGGCAAAGGTGCGCCTGAGTCGGGCACAATAAAACCAATAATCCCGCTTCACGCGACCAATACAACTCGACGGATATTGCATCCCGTAATGTAGCTAGAGGCGCACCGTGCGTTCGCCCCGACTAACAATGGATGCAGATCGAAGCCTCTAATTCCCTGTTTAATAGGGATTACAGTGACAGCGTTGTTTACTCCGTTCCGCGATTTTCGAGCGGGACCGGAAGTTCGCGTCGTTCTCCGTAAGAACGGATTTTCGCTTATCGGTGCTTACACGTACTCCGAAGTTCTCTTCGTGCAAAATAAAAATCTCCTACCTGAATTGCAACCAACTGGAGTGAAACAGACATTTATTTTCTGCTTATTAAACCTCGTCCGCCCCTCGCGTCGATTTAACACAGTTTTCCCGAAATAAGCTATACTATTTTGTTGTTTCTAATAATAATAATCTGTTATTTGTACATATCTGTTTACCTTCGTATTTTGTCGATCATTTACCACCGCGTCGGTTTGAAACCGGACAGATTCAGTTGGTGAAACGAGGAACGGAAGAGGACCGAAATGATTAAAAGTGGAAACACATTTCCGACATTCAGATCGAAATAGCGGCGGTCCCGGCGTGGTTCAGGAAATTCTCTGGTGTATTAGACAATCAGCGGCATCTGAAAAACTCGGGAGTCGGTATTTATCGGCTGCTATTCGGCCGAAGTTCTCGAACAATCCATAAAGTAGCGGGTACGGAAGTTCTCCGGGAACATCATCGAATTTGATGGAAGGGAATATTTCACGCGGTGGAGGGGTGAAAAAAGAGGGAATTATATCGAAGCCAGCGAGGGAAGCCATTACGGCGATCTGCCCGAGCGAATTACAGATTCCTCGCGGTTCCCTGTGGAACCAGTTCGCCGTTCGAGAGAGAATTTATTCTTAGGCGGACGGTGTTGGCCCGCGCTCGCTCAAAATTCCTCGGCAAACCGGCGGGAGAGAGAGAGAGAGACTCTCGCGGAAATTTTTATTCGGTTTCCAGCGGGCACGTTCCTCGGTCCTCTCCACGATCACGTACCCGCCACTCTCTCGGGGGCCTGCTTTGCGTACATTCGAGATCCTGGTCTCGTACCGAGTCAATTACTGGTTACTCGGTTACCCGCCGATGCGTGCTACGCCCAAGTGTGCAGGCACCAAGATCGCGAGCGGAGCAGAGCCGAGCAGAGCGGAGCAGAGCAAAGCGGAGCGGAGCTCTGAGCAACGCTCACGTTGCGACGCCGTACGCCGAGTATCGTAATTCGCAATTTACCCGTGCATTCACCTTCGAATTCCCGTTATTCACGCTCCGTATCGTCGTCCTACACTCGACACCCGTGGCACTGCTCCGGGCGACGCGACGCGACACGACGATCCCGCGGACTTCGTGCTTTTCCGGGATACACGGCGAGCTGCGGTTGCATTTCTCCGTGCCACGGCAGACAACGACTTCGAGACCCATTTATACCGCAGTATTCGCCCCGTAACTGTCGAAAAGATCTCTATCGTAACTGTCAACGTTTTGTCCCCACGGGCATCCCCCCTTTCGAAGCAGTCGAGCGGTGAACACGATCAGTGACCGAACAATGCAAGCGAAACAAAAGATTGCGACTTTGCTGATTTTTTATATTTTTTTTTTTTTCTGAAATTATTAACATCGCATTTGTCTGTGTTTTCTAAGGGAAATTATATCCAACACAATTATATCCAACCATTATGTCCCACATAAATGGGAACACCAAAATATCTATCGTATTTACAGTCCTATTCAGATCTATTTCAGTTTATTGTTATTTAATTATTTAATTATATAATTGTTATTTAATTAATTATAACAATTACAGTCTAATTCGGTTTTTCATTGTCTATCATGCTATCGTAAAAAAAATATACTGTTCCATTTAAAAAAACATCGGTGATCTTGAAATTTCATTAAAAAACACGACATACAAAATTTTTTTCTTTACTTTGTGTAGATTCACGGAGCGGGGAAATATCCGTCAATATTGATACGACGTTTCAGTACACTCCTAGACGATCAATATTTCCATAAATATCGTCCTCCGTTAATATTGACAATATTATTGATCGTGTAGGGGCCACTTCAGATCGTAACCAGACAGACAAAATGAGTAGGTGTAAATTAGAAGAATTATTCCCAACCGATTAATCATATTAAGAAAGAAAATTAATTTCCATTTCACCCCGGTTTGTTGCAATCCAGGTAGAATATTTTCTAATCATAACCACTCGTGCAGCAAGCTGAAGTTACGAATTCGTGCACCTCTACCGTAAATGTGAACTGCGAGACTTGAATCGCTTCTCTTTGTTCGGCACGCTCGAAGAATTACCGCTTGTCTATTACTACTGTAATTGTGAGATTATTATTAATGTTGTCGATTTTGCAACTCGGTAAGGAGAAGATCGTCGTTCCCCGCGAATTCGTGGCTGCGATAAGGAACACGAGGCGGAAGGGCTGGTACGGGCCGATAGAAAAGTATCGGTGATTAATCGCCGGCCGCTTCTCGCTCCTGTCTCCGATAAATTATCGATAAACGGTCCGAGTTATTGGCCGTCTTATCCTTTTCCGCGTCCGACGATTGTTGCTGGCCGTCCAGCAATTAATTCTTAGCGATGCGGCGCTTTGTAATCGGTCCTTAATAGACGCGCCGGTATTTATCACCGCTTGGTTTATAATTAAACGCCGGCCGCGGGACGATCGGTTGCTTAATGCGTGTCGACTGGTCGCGTTGTATTTATTGCCGGCAATTCCGCGACGGCATGGCTGTGACGCTATCGCAATCTACCGCGACGAGAGGCGAGCCCGGATTCATGAAACTTTGAGGACACGTACCCCGAAATTATAGTAGAACCACCCGTCTCCAAACACCCTAATAACCGAACAGCGTTGTATGACTAACGTAATAGTGCATACAAGTTTTTCACGCTATACAGGCTGTTCCAAAATTCCTTTAACATCCGGAAATGAAAGGTTCCTGAGATCATTTGGAGCAGAGATGAGCAACCTTTTTTTACAACGAGCCAGCTACAAATTTAAAAATGTTGTGCGGGCCGCGTTTAAGAAACTTAAACTGAATGATGAAATCAAATTATCTCTTTATTAACACAATATTTTTATTAAAACCTAGTATAAAAAATTACAGAAATAAAACACTCATTAATAGAAATACTATTTAAAAAACGGCGAACGATATATGTGTCTTTTGTAGAACAGCGGGACACTAGGAATTTTTAAAAGTCAAAATGTAAAATCTTTGAAGGGCCGCACGAGAAAGTGTGGTTTGCTCATCCCTGATTGGGAGCAACATTTTCCTTTGCAAAAATGGCGTTCGCGGCTTTGTTAAGGAGTTATTAACGAAATGTTGAAGGAATTTTGAGACACCCTGTCGTAGAACATGGAAAAGCAATCGTGAATATTGATGTCCACGTCTCGCAAAGATTGCGACGCAGCGATTCTACGCAACTTTAAATTAAAAATACCGCGGTACATTTTAACGAAACCGTTTGAAAATGCAGGCAGTCCTGTAGACTCTTTATTTAGGCAAGTTCGCGTTATCATAGATCAGAGTTTTGGTTGTGGTGCTCGTAAGTTATTAGAATTTCAGAATGCAACTGTTATGAAGTACAGTAATTCTTCAATCGTTGTCCTGGGCCGCGCCGCGCCGCGCCGCAGGGCGGCGATGATTGATCTCGGCTCGGGTATATCGGTGTGAACACCACACCATTGACTCGAATGAATCGAGTGTTCAAACTTCTTAATTTTCATTATTTTTGTATGGGACTTTCACTAACTTATTTCTGGCATTGCTATGATTAAAACGACACTAAACACGATATAATTTCAACTGTACTTAGTGGTTTAATCGACGGTGAAAGTTTCGGGCGCAAGGGAGGACAGCGACAACGCGTGCCTTTGAACGGCCAGCGACGACGACTGTCCGCGTCTCTTTCTTTCCCCTACGCTGTGCTTCGTTGCGTTCGAAACTTTAATCGTCAATTAAACCACTAAATACAGTTCAAATTATATCGTGTTTGGCGTCATTTTAATCAGAAAAATGCCAGAAATAAAGTTAGTGAAAGTCTCATAAAAAAAAATAATGAAAAATAAACAATTCTATCATTGCCATTTCATTGTGAGAACACGCGGGCCTTTAAACTGTGCCGGCGACGGCGACACGCTTCGGCCACGCGATCCGTGTTTCATTCTGTCCTTCTCTATGTTCGAGCTCTCTATTGACGCCTCGGCGCGGTCGGCGCGGTAGACGCAGTCATAAAAAAGATAGTGTCTACTACATCATCGCCGTCCGTGCAGAACACGGCTGTTGGACAACGATTGAAGAATTACTGTATTTAAATCAAGAAATAATGTTATTACACAAAAATCCGAAAATGTACTCGAAAGGGGTAATTCCTGTAGTTTATAGAATATAAGAGAAACTGAATTTTGGCAGTGACCAACAATAGATAGGAAATGCCGAATCGAACTGTGAAGTGCACTGAAAATCGCCCACGACAGACAATGTCTGTGGCATTTAGCCTCGGACAGAGCGCCAGACGAACGCTTATTATTTATGCAGAGAACTCGATATTGCGTTAAGGTTTGAGCTCTCGCTTTAACAGCGCTATTGTTCGATTCCCTCCAGATAGCCGTGCATTTTTCTCCCTCGACTCGTGCCGAACGTGTTCCCTTATCTTTCCCTTTGCGTTATATAACGGAGACAGACGGAGACAAAAGAGAAACAGTCGTAAAAAGGAGAAAGAGAGAGAGAGAGAGACAGGGAGAGAGAACTTTTGATTCGCCCCGGAGAACCGCTCCAGCTTAGTCGAGGAGGATCGGTCGAGATTCTGGCATAACGAGAGGGACTTTCTACTCGCGGAGTGGCGTGCTGCTCGTAAAGTTCAGCAAGGTTCATATAATTTGCGCTTACCGTAGTATGACGATCGGTTCCGTAGCGCGAGGCGTTAAACAATCTCACAAGAGGACGATGCACGCCGTGAAAACGCTTTCTAATGCATCGCCATGGAAACTAGGGGACATTGTTTATGGCCTCCGCTCGATCGTAAACGTTCCGTAAAAAGCGGCCCGTTCCGCGCCGAATTGATCGCGTTCTCCGTCGCGACGGTCGCAGCAGTTCACGTTCATGACAATACACGAGCGGAATTAAAATGAAATGAGTTTATCAGGTATTTCACATCACAGTATTTTAAACTAAATTCATTGAATGCTATTTTTACGATATTATATGGAATTCATTCAGTGTTAATGTCATTTTCCTTTAAATAGCCAGAAACGAGAAATATTTGACTTGTTTTCACACAGGTTATTGTGAACTTATTCTTCGAAACTTTATTTTTAAAGTGAACCTGGTCGACGGGTATGCATTAATTGATTAAAAATAATTAAAAATACTTTATTCTTGATGCACGTGAACGTCGGAGATAATTGAGAATTCGTGTTCAGGCGATACAGGTCCACCGAGAAGAAGCGACGAGAAACGATGGAAATTTTTCCGACGATTCGGCGGCAGCAAATAGACGAGCGCGAAATTATTCAGGATCCCCCGAGTGCGTCTACATAATTGCTCATTCACGCGATCTCCCCCGGCGTTCGACCGTCGACCTGCATTTACATCGGTGCAGCAATGTAACTGCTTTAATATCGATCTGGCATCGAGAGGTTCGCGCCGGAGAAACTTTCCTAAGGCCGTGTTCGCAGCTCGGCGAAGTAACAAGTGCAGTATTTTGTAAACTGCTAGAGAGAAACTTTCGCCTGAATCAAACTTCCCAGCGGGGCTTTGTGTTTTTATTTACTTCCACGGCGGAAGGCGAACTTGTCGACGATAATGCCGCCCTTCCGAATCCTCGGCTTGAATGAATTCGAAATAACTACGGTGAAGCCTCGATCCAAGAAACACCCTTGGGTCCGTGTTGTTTCCTAGATCCTGTAGTTCTACTATTTCTTTGTAAGTTATACGGTTCTCACACGCACACACAATTTCTGGAATAAATTGTTTCACTTCTGTTCCAGTTTTGTGTCGAAATCAAAGTGATGAATATTCAAAAATCAAAGAACTCTCGTTGAAAATGAGATAGAACGATGATTTTTATAAAAAATTAAAGTTAAAATATCGCAGAATAAGGGGAAAAGATTTTCAAAATCCTGATCTAGAAGACAAATTTTTAAGAAAAAATCTAACTAAAAAATCACAGTTTTTCTGTAACGCTGAAAGTTCAACATGGATTTTCATAGTTAAAAAACGTTCCTACAATAATCTTCTGCAATGTTCCAGCTTCGGTTTAAAAAAGAAATCGTCGCTCTATCTTATTTCTACCGAAAGTTCTTTGATTTCGACAAAACATGCACCGTATAAGCGGAAAGCTCGGTTCACCGGTGACCGTCATCCCGGCGAATGCGTTAAATAATGCAAGAGCGCAACAGGCAGTATAGTTCGGGAAAGGAAAACCCTTTATTTAGCGGATCCGCATCTATCAGCATGATCTGGCTGCGTCGAGCCAGCCGGCAGCTTTGAAGCGACGAGATTAATTGCGAACTTATTCCGCGCGTACACGCGGGGAGAATTCGCACCGTCCTCGTCCACGTCCGTCTCAAAACTATACACATAATTATCTAGTGTCAAAGGCGTTCTGAACACGGCCCTCGAATACCGAGGTAGCCTGTTATATTCGCAATTAATTCGCTTGCGCATCTTTCCAGCACAATTAATCTCCAAAGACCTTTTCACGGTGTTGGTGAACTTCGCACTGCCATTGCAAGCATTCGCCATTCACACTGGTGGTCAACATGATAATGCACCTCAAGGTTTTTAGCAATGAACATTTATTTCTACATATACACTGAGTGTAAAAAGTATCAATTAGATGCATTGGTTTATACGAAATGATATGCACAAAAGATTTTCCAAAAATTATCATTTACAAGGTCACATGCATAAATAAAAAAGGCATTTTTGTATGACAAACATATATTTTAAATTTTCATTAAAGGCCCAAATAAAAAAGTTTTAAAAAATGCCTTTTCTATTTTTGCATGTAACCCTGTAAATTATAATTTTCGGAAAATCTTTTTTGCATATAATTTCGTAAACCAATGCTTCTAATTGATTATAAAAGATCAGGTTTGTTCGGAATCAGGATTGTTGGTCGGAAGAACCGCCATAGCTTTTCCGAGAATTTAGGTGGTGATAGTTTTAGTTGAGTTATGAAATTGGAATGTGGGCACTTATTTCTTTCCATTTCAGGTGATCGATCCGTGCTGTTCGATAAAATGAAGTTGCAACGCTACTTGCGGACGGTGCGCAAATATATTATGAATGTAGAATACACACGGAAGGACAGTCCAACCAAACTTTGCTGTATAAAAGGATCTTCGCGAGTAGATTGTACTTGAAAGTTCGAAGAACGCGCATACCATTACGCGCGTCTGACCATCGCGTACCTTTTCCACTTATTACGAACGAGCGAGTGGCTAGCATCCATTTTCAGCCACAATTTCAAACGAGTTAATACATTGAAAAGATACAAGAATAAATGAACATATTGAAAAGATACTTTCACGAAGGCGAGCAAGAGAATAGAATTTTTTCAAAATTTCATTTCACATTTTTCACTTATGGTCGCAGCACGCATTCTGGAGATCAGCCAAGCACATTCGTTCTTTTACGTTCAACTCTGACTTTCCCGCGAACAAGATTCTTACCGAGCAGATTCCATTCGACATTTTTCGTTTATCGTCGCGAGTATGACGATTCCCTGTCAATTGGAAATCAGCCAAGTGCGCGTGTACTCAACAAACCGGGGGAACTTAATTTTCTCGAAAAGCGGTTTCACCGCACACAAGCTTTATTCTACATTTATGAGTAATTCTCGCGTGTAGAATAACCTCCTGTTGATTATGCCACCTGTATTTCGTTGGGAGTCGGCCAAGTGCACGCGTACTCGACCAACTTCCTTAATATTCCTTTAAAAGCGGTCGTGAACTAGGCAATTTTATTTTATATTTTCGGCAAACTCCTTTCCACGGAATTATCCAGTCGAAATCACCGGGAACACTGTGTATAGACGAAGACGAGCTCGGAATCGTAACAAACGGCATCCGATCAAAGCTCTCGATCTCTGATCAGCCTTAATGAAATTAGCCGACATCAGAGCCACGAATGCGAAAAGGGGGAAGAGAGAAGAGGAGGCGAGAGATTGGAAAAGACCGCGCGGACGAGACAGATCCCGCAGGAAAGTTAGTTACTTTCCGTGGGCAGGCAGATACCTGATATCGGTATTAGCTCGGCCATAAAGCATTCCGCGGGCCCCGTCCACAAAGTGATTGCGATTGCGCCTCGGGCATTACAACGCGCAGATTTATGAACAGGGGGTTGCCTGGAACGTAAGTCAAATCCCCGCGGGACGCGTTCAACAGAAAATCGTTTGCACATACGGTGCCTCGGGCAACGCGTACCGCGTATTCCTTCGAACCATGCACTCGGTGTTCCCGATGAATCGTGAATTTTACGGGCTTCTCTTGAAGCAGGTCTATTTGCCTTGAAGTACTAGGATATACCAGTGGTATGCACCAGAGTGTACCATAATGTACCAGAACATACTAGAATATACTATAATGTACAAAAATATACCAGAACATACTAGAATATACTAAAATATACAAGAATATATAATACTATGATATACCAGAATGTACTACAATATACTAGAATGTACTACAATATACTAGAATGTACCAGAACATACTAGAATATACTATAATATACCAGAATATACCATAATATACTAGAATGTACTAGAATACACAAGAATTTACTACAATATACTAGAATATACCAGGACATACTAAAATATACTAAAATATACAAGATAATACTATACAGGGTGTCTCAAAATTCCTTCAACATCCGGAAATGGAAGGTTCCTGAGCTCATTTGAAGCAACATTTTCCTTTGCAAAAATGGCGTCCGAGTTATTAACAAAAAACACGAACCAATCAGAGTACGACCTAGACGCGTGTTAGCACAGTCGGCCAATTGACAATTAGCGCGCCGGGCCGACTGTGCCAATACACGTCTAGGTAGCACTCTGATTGGTCCATGTTTTTTGTCAATAACTCCTACACAAAGCCGTGTACGCTATTTTTGCAAAGGAAAATGTTGCTTCAAATGATCTCAGGAACCTTCCATTTCCGGATGTTGAAGGAATTTTGAGGCACCCTGTAAAATATAGAAGAATATACCTCATGTACCAGAATATATCTCATGTACCAGAATATATAGATAGATACAGAGATATTAAAAGCTCGACAACGCAAAACCCAGTGAAAGAAAAGTGATACGCATGAAAATGAATTTTTACGAACAATACGATGAAGGTAAAATTTGCACAAAATCAAAGGTGACGTCACAACAGTAAGGAAAGATGATTTTAATTCATGTTTGCCTCGAGCCCGAGTGAATGTTAACGTGTTTTTGGCGTGTGATAGATGTGGATTCGGTCGATGTTAAACTTACATTGAACAGTGTCAGCGACGAGATTGATCTTATCTGCTTTCAGAACTGGATTAGGACTAATTGCGAGGTGGATATATTTAACGTCTGAGTTAGATCTGATTCGAAGATAAGTGTAAGTGGGTCTGGTAAATTTGCATGTATGTAGTCGGTGCGGTCTCTATAATATTTACTTATCAAGTTGATACCAACCTGTTCAGACTTGAATGGAACCGGTTCGGGTTGAAATCAGACTCGGATAAACGTCCGTTCCAGAAAATATTGAAGCATAACTGGTCACTAGTCTCTTCCCAGCAGATTTCAAGAAAAAATATGAGACAAGGCATTCGTTGCGTTCAAGGAGCACGCTGAAACAACGTTTCGGAACGGAACACTGTAGCTAGGAACGCGCCGATTAAAAATCATTTTACGCTTTCTAAACGGTAATTGCAAAAGCGGGACTCCAAGGAGGGAAGAATGTTGGAGATGTTACAAAGCGAGCACCGCAATGCAGACACCACCGGAGGTTTTCGCCGCGGTGTTCGATGCCAAATTGTTCGTGTGCCAGAGGAGAAGTAAATTGGTTATTTGACACATTGACGTGGAGGGTAAACAGCAGCATGCTACGCGAATATGAAACGGACGAATCTCTGCACAGATTTCCAAAATTTTCACCAAGGAAATCGCCCTCGTTCAAGATGCTCGATACTTGTCGGGACACCCTGTAGACGATCCACGCAATCCGAGGTTAAATCCTAATGTCCATCCGAGATTAAACTTTAGCATGGTCTGAAATGCAGCGGTTCATGCGTTGGGGATTAAATTTCAACAATTAAACGGCAAGCCGGCCATCCGCGAAGGTGAAAAATCCCGTAATCAAATCTCCATTCATTCCGCTATCGGGCCCGGCAGATCTTTCGCCTCCGTCGGGCTCTGTGTACGGTGTACGCCATCTTAAATTACACGTTCGAGAAAATAAAAGTATCCGCGCAGCCACTCGGGGGTTAAATAAGCAGTTTACTAAGCTAATCGGCAGCGGCGCAACAGCTCCGGGACGCTTGCATTTCCTTCGCAAAACATACTTCCGCGTGCGATTTGCGATGGCTGTTCGAAATTGCCCGATCTCAATAAAAGCCGCACGAACTTCTCCGCCGCTCTGTATGCGTGCGCACGCAGTCCTGCCATCGTGTTGGTCCTCCCATGTTCAGATCAGGTGATCATTCGCGTTCATTGCGCTTCGGCGCGCGACACGCGCACATTTCCTTGTAATTTTCAGACGAACATTTTTCCAGATCAACGTCTCCCTGATTATCTTTGTTCTCGAGAAATTTATGCGTTCTGTAAAGTTGTCAGACTATGAAGAGTACCTAAAATCTTCAAAAAAATGCTAGAATAGAAAATTCGACAGAGTTTCGCACGATTTCTATTCATTTCAGATCCACGAAGGCTGCTACCACTGAAAGCAAGATTCTACTTGATTCCACTGTCTTAAAATTCACCTAGAAAATTTACAAAACTGCATAAACATCCGCAGTCTACTCGAGTCCCACGTACCCAAGTTAGGGATGCTGCTACAACCGTCGGTTATTGGTATTGCGTTCGGAAGATTAAAGAACGATTTGCGACTACTAATTTCACCAAGCACGCAGCTCGAGTGTTCATTGATTGGACAGGTCGGCCTGATCCCAATGTTCCCGGGAAGCCGTCAAAGGCTGATCCAACGCCGGCGAGCCTGCTATGCGAGAATCTGTGTGCGCTGCGGAGTTTCCTGGGATCGAAGAGGTTTTCCTAACCGAGGGCCCTCGGTTAACGCGGTAGCTCGTTGTGTCAAAGTTCGAGGGATCGGTCCCTGAAGTGAAATCAGCCTGAAGTCCAAACGAAAGGATCGCGCCGGAAAGGGGTTCGGGATAGTGGATGGAATTCGGTGAATTAATCCTCGGACTGAAACGCGCGCTCTTGCGCTGGCGCATCGTCGATCTGGCAGCGTCTCGTCATCGATTGGTCGTCGGTTCGATCGTCGATCCGGTCTGGCTTCGATCCCTCTTTCTCCGCTCTTCCTTATTCTTGCCTTTTTCTCTTTCTCCCGGGTGCATTGATCCCGGCAATCGCAGCCGCGTAATTAACTCGTTATATCTATCCCTTGCAACTCAGCATTACGTAACGCTGCTCTCTCGCTCTCCATCTACGTTTCACTCTTTCTCTATTTCTTCTCCCTTCTCTCTCTCTCCATCTACGTTTCACTCTTTCTCTATTTCCTCTCCCACCTCTTTCGATCCACAGTTCGCCTCTCCTTTTATTTCGTCCGGTTTCTTTCTCTTTCCACAACTCGTTCCTTTTACGAGCCTTCTCCTCCTTCTCTTTCTCTCATCGTGAATGTCCCTCTCAGTTCGTCTCGCATCTTCCCCGTTAGCCCGACGCGTTCCTCCCCGCGTCGCGACGCTTCTCAGCACACCGGAACGCTTTCGTTCGCGTTTTTCCTCTCGCGCTACGCCAGATTCCACGGACGTTTTAAATCGAGTGGAGAGCTCCTTTGTGCCCAGCCAAGTGCCACCGCCGCTGTCCGATTCCACTCTTTGTTTTCCCACCCTTCCGGTTTTCCTCCCTTTCGACGTCTCCCGATTCTCCCTCGACCAGCGACTCTCCCCCGGCCCGAGAGGATACACGTGGAAAACTGCCGAGGAACGCTGACCGATCCAGACAATTTCCCTTCGGGGTGGGATTCATTCGGGGATTCGGCGAACGGAAATGGAACGGGACACCCCCTAGTAGAAATGGGATCAATTAACCCTCGTGTAGTCGGCCGGGGACCCAATTATACTATATTTCTTTCAACAATTCGGTAATGTTCCTCTAAAAAATATTACAAAATTTCTCTGAATGTCCATTCCTTACTTGCTAATATATTAATTTATAGTCTTTTAATGAGAATTTGTGCGAGCATGTTAAATACAGAAAGGTTTCAAATAATCTATACATGTTGGCAGGATTTTGGTTGAAAAATATTTCAATGGCAAACTATTCCCAAAGAGAAAAGTTGTGTATCCTTTAAATGGTGAACCACCCTGTATAAACATCCCGAATTGTTCACTTTTTACCACGTTTTTATTAGCTCGTCTGAATTACAATTTTTATTAGCGTCTGAATTACATTGACTTTATTGGTGGTTTGAAACTGGTAATTTACGTGTAATTTATGTCTACAAATACAAATAATTATTTAAATAAAAATAAATTTTTAAAACGGACTAAAAGTATAAAATAATTTTTCCTAACCCCATACAGATTTTGAATTTATAATAGCTATGAAAATACTTGTAAGATTTAAAACGAAAAACGTGGGGCGCTTGCCTTAATTGATAATTGATGCATGAATAGTTCACCTAAGTCACTAACAATTTTATTACACTGCAAAACTATATGAACTGTTGTGTGAGTTTTCACAACGGCAGCTACTCCCTACACTCCTTACTACAATATTATCTTGCGCCCCACGTTTTTCGTTTTAAATCTTACAAGCATTTTCTCTCTCATAGCTATTAAAAATTCACAATCTGTATGGAGTTAGGAACCCGTATGGGGCTAGGAAAAATTATTTTATACTTTCTAGTCCGTTTTAAAAACGTGGTATTTTTAAAAAATTTATTTTTATTTAAATAATTTTCCGCTCCGAATCGCGCCGCGATTCGCTGGACTGTTATTCTCGCAACTGTTGAGGATATCCCGGCGATAAATCCCGATCCCTCGCCACTTCTCCCCCGCGAATCAGCTGTCCCTCCTTCAGGTGTTTCCTGGCTGTATCCCGTGGTTTCTCTATATTTCACCTGGCAGGATTTACGTTTGATCAGCGTCGGCATCGTCGTCGCCGGTGTTGTCGTTCGATGACCGGTCCCGGTCTCGAGGCTGGCTGCAGCTGCAGCTGCAGTTTCCTGGATCGCCGGGCACGCGGACGACGATCGCCGAGCGATCTCGGGCCTCTCTGTGCAAACGTGTGTGCGACCCTAGCGGGGGCACGTGTGCACGTGTACACGTGTACACGTACGCACGCCGGTATGCGCACACACGCGCAACATGTAGAACCAGTCCGTGACGTCACGTGAAGGACCCACCGTGAACACGAGATCGTCCTGATTTCCGGGTTCGGCTCCCGTGCCACGAACGTGCGCCACGACGTCGATTTATTAAATCCAGCCTACGAGGCAGGCTCTAGAGAAGGCTCACCGAATGCTCGCGCAAGCCCGAGCCCGAACCCGCGCACATCCGATGGGACCACGGTCGAGTTAGGCTAAACGTTCATGCGTGTACCTGTCTACGACGATGATAAAGTCGTTAAGGGGATCGGAGGCGCGTTTAACACGCTCGATACTTGTTCGTACCGAGGAATTGCCGCCGGCAAGGGAAATGGCTCGAACGCGGCTGCTCTTCCGGTACAAGCCACTACAAATGCTCGCTACCAATGCGTTATGCCGGAGGAAGCATCCGTCTGCGACCTTACTCGAATCCTATACGCCGAAATTTTTATTGGGTTCCACGGTACACTCGAGCGCGAGATTTTTCCGTTAGAACTTTATTCCTCGAGTTTAACCCTTGTGTAGTCAACCGGGTACCCATTTACTGTATTTCTTTCAATAATTTGTTAACGGGGTAGACTCCTTTTTCCAGGATTGCAAGGGCGCAAAAAAAAGATAATAAGATTTTTACTACGATTTTGGCTTTGGGTACAGTTTACCCTATCGAGAAATGAGAAGGCGAATCCCGCACCCTTGCAATCCTCGAAACGAGTCTACCGCCTTGATGTTCCTCCAGGAAATATTACAAAATTTCTCTAAATGTCCATTCTTTACTCGCTAATATATTAACTTATAGTATTAGAGTGAGAATTTGTGCGAACATGTTAAATACAGAAAGGTTTTAAATAATCTACACATTTTCTACACAAATGACCGGTGTCTTATTTTAAGAACACAACTAAGAATTGCTGTACCATTATCCGCAATATCGTTAAAATTATTAAATATGTTGGTGTCTAATCAATTACTACACATTTAGGTATTGTATGAGGTGTTACATCAATTTCATATCCGTAAAATGAAAAAGATAGTGAAGATAACGGATTGCTAAGAATTGAACTTTTCGATTAACAAGATCAACAGTACACGGTAACGAACAAGGTAAACAGAATAATATTTTTCCGTAAAAGTCAGTCTGTGATAGTTCGAATTTTCACGCAGACAGGCAGCCTAGACATTATCTGATCGCAGAAGTTGAGGGGTTAATGCTATCCACGGCAAAGGGGAGCCAAGCGAAGGAGAATAAATCCATTAAGAGCCGTGGAAACAGAAATACCATGTCGGGAACGTACAATGTCTGCATAATAGACTGTACAAAGTAAAATCACGGGACCCAGCGTAATGCTTTCCCAGGAAACATCAAACAGTGTCAGAATCTTGAAATATTTCAGCCTATTCAGCAGAATCAAACCATTATCCGGAGTTACGTTAATTAATCCTTGTTAACCTGTTTGACGTACTGCGTTACGTAAATCGGGATAGAGCCCGGCGATTTCAATTGAAAAATCAACTTTCACGGTAACTATGCAACAATGTCGTGAACCCGCGTTTTCCAATTCAGAAGGCAATCCTCGTCGCGTCGCCGCACGCTTGTCGATTTTCTACATCGAATTCGATTTGATGCACCTATGACGAAATATTAGAAGAATTTAATAACACTGTTATATTATTTTCAGCCTATCGAACATATTAAGAAAGAACTTCTATTTCACTCCAGATTGTTGCAATTCAGCTAGAAAATTTTTATTCTGGTACTCTGAGAACTTCAATGTTATGATTCGGATTTTGCAACCAAAAATTTTGAAATAATTCACTGACGTGTGTGCCATTGGCTAGAATGTTGATGAATTTTTTAGTAATTTTCTGTTCAGCGAAACAGGAGAACCAATTCGTTGAACCGCGCTCACCCTGAGCCACGTTGATATAAATTCAACATTTTAAAAATGGGACAATTTGCCAAAAAGGATAACATTTCAGTCGAACGATGTGTGGAACAGACGCGACGCAAGGGAGCCGCTGCCGAGTAAAAGATCCGGAGATGCGGAGGAGAAATCCGTGTCACGAGCCCCGCTGTCACGGCTCTCCCATTGTGTCCCCGGCGAATTAGGCTGAACGAAAGGGCTAAACGGCTAATTCACAAGCTGTGAAAGCTCGACTTTATCACGGGAAGAGGTGAATCCGGCAACGAGCGGCGACGTTCCTTGAGGCCGGTATTCAAAGAGCCCTTTTCGCCCGAGGAAATACCGCGGCACAAAGTGCCCGCCATGTACAAAGTATCAGCGTATTAAGAGGGTTGCTCGGGGGTTGCAGAGACGGAGGTGTACGGTGGAAAAAAGATGAAACCTGTGGAATGACGAACGGACTATCCCGCGACGAGGCGCATCCGCCTCGTAGACGAAACTTGGTGGTACCGAAAAATTGCGTTCGACGGTGGAGAGCTCTTTCTTACGGATTTCGTTGCGCGAGAACGCGAAGCGATGATGAAAACCTGCAAAGTTTCTGTAAAGATAAAGAAATAATTTCACAGGTTCGTGTTGCTCTAACAGGGTGGCAACACTGAGGGAGAGAGTCATTCTTTTCTTAACATATTCTTTTCCTTATTTACTTTCAACCGCGCGCCTTATTTCCACGCCATACCTGAACACAATTAGTGCTACAAATACGGATCTTGCATTAGCGGGGCCCAGGAGTTATCACGCGATTAGCACCGATAGTCTGGAGCAACTTTCAAGGAAGCGGTGGTACCAGAAATCAATTAGAGGATCGATCAGCCGAGCAAGTTCGCGCCAGAAAGTGTCTTGAATCGATTGCTCAACTGGAAATGGTAGCGGCAGGTTCGTAGAAGATCGTGTGTCTATGGGAAAGTCTGCTCCTCGTCTCTGTTTCTCAGCTATCCTAAAAGGAAAAAAAGGGACGGATCGGAGGGCTCACGCTCGTCGTGCCTGTACAAGAATTGGCCTTTGCCCGCGCTAAGTACTTCGGATCCCGTGGAACGCCATACACCATCGGTATATCAGATCCCCGCATACGTGTGCGAGAGCTGGTCGAAGCTCTCTCTCTCTCTCTCCCTCTCTCCCTCTCCGTACTGTGCACGGTTTCTAACCTCTGCCATTTCCCATAGATCCCCGGCAGCCACACCCATGTATCCATAGTATCCAAGCGACGGAGCTTAACATTAAGCGCGTTATGCCGCAGTTGCACCGCGCCGGAGAGACTCTCCGCCGAACAAAGAGAAAGACGCGCTTCAACTAACGTGTCGAGTCTCGAGACACAAAGAGGAAACCCTCCGACGACGACCGACAAAGTTTCCGGCGTTTCGCGACTAAATACAGCGTTTTCTCCGCAACTGTCGCGCGACATCTCTGCCGTAACTGTAAAGTAAACACACGCTGCACTCCAGTAAGAATGTCTGTCTTCCTCTCTTCGTTGTTCTACACTTATCTTCCCCGAATTTAATCGAACAAAATGAATTTCTGACGAAACGAAACTATCGTTTTGACGATAATTCGTGCTCGAGAGCCAGGAGGGACACTGTGTCTGAAGATTCGAAGAGAAAGGCTTTTACCGACCGGTTGCCAAGAATTCGAACGACGCTGCGAGATGTATCGCATCGGCAGACGCTTTTAGAGAAACTTAAGCAGTCGACATAGAGAAGGTATTTCATACAGAAACTGTGCGGCGAATGTTAGAATGGAATGGTCCCGCGCTAGAATTCGTTCTCGAAAAAATCCGCCAATGAATCGAATAAACCTCTGCTCGGAATTGTTTTGAATGAAACTCGGCATCCGGGAACGTACGATCGACAATGAGAGTGCTCGGAAAGAATCGTGCTCGATCTGAATCATCGTAGTCCGACTGTCCCGGGACAGCTCATTAAACCTGGATTTATAGCAAAGTATGCGATATAAGTGTCCCGACGCGGCGGGCTCGCACTAAAATTTTAATGGGCGGCTTCCGTATACGTTCCCCGGCCTGCTAGATAAATTTGTTGGAGGTGCTATTACTAGATCCAGAAGCTGAGTTGCGAGAAATTACGGTCCGGACGAATAAAAATATTCTATTATCGCCTCGATCATAGGAACGGATAGCCGAAGGACGAGAACGGGAGGAGGAGAGGTCCTGCGTTCGAGGGAAGCGTCGCGCTTCGAAATAACCATCTAATAATGCAATGCGGAACAAGTTATTCTGGGTAGCCGAGGCCCCCTCACTGGGTTAAGCCGAGTGTTTGCCCGCGTTTCTCTTTGCTTCCTTTTGCCTCACCAGCAAAGATTGGGACAGGCCATGGATCACGACGTAAGCTCGCAGACGACACACGAGGACACTAATCACAGCCGAGACTGTGTATACATGTGCGGGCTCGTTTCGCTGAATGTACAGGGTACCGCCGCCGAACCGTACCAATGATTCCGGCACAGACCTCGCCGTTTCGAATAATCATTCGTTTGACGATTGATTCTGCTGTCCTTTAATTCACCGATACGTCGACAGCTTATCCCTAATAATAAATATTGTGTCCAAATTAATTCGTGGCACCCACACTCATCATTGGACTGCGAATCTTTATGCATTTACGGCTTCTGAAAATTCTTAAGAACTGCTAGGATATAAAGTTCCACAGAATTTAATACGATTTTTATAGTTGCTTCAACTTTCTTAAAATTTTCCTACAAAATTATAGATTGCATAAACATCCGCAGTCCAATGATCAGCTACTAATTATCGACTAATTAATCAAAACTTCACGACAAAGTTGTTGCGTTGGATGGAGGGTAACTAATAGTAACTAAACAACAAGATAATGATAACGTTAGACGTATGATCACGTCGACCACCCTGCTGAAAATTCATGAAAATTGATAGGACACAATTCAGGCACACATGAATGTGCTCCGCGAGAAAAGGCGACCGAGTAAACCACGAAAGAACATAAAATTATAACGAGAATTAAAGGGACAGGTTAGGTGGCCGGTTACGAGGCGCTCGCTGGAGCAGCCCGTACAATATCGGAGGCAGGCTCGAGCTGATGTGCCGGTAAGCTGCGGATGAAGCATGATCAAGCAAGATCAGGCTAGATCCAGCGAGGATAGAGCGGCAAGTCTGTGTAGAGCAGTATATCCAAAGAAACAAATCTAGCGAATAAATTCTCGACAACTGCATCTCCGTTAAAAAAAAATCTCGAACGTCATTTGGCGCGTGGTTGTAGCGTAGAATCGGAAAACGCGAGAACATCGGACGCGATAGCATCGCGGGGGAACGCGAGTAGGATTGATTCCGTGTTTTCCCGCGCGCGCGGCTGCGTATCGCTGTCGATGCATCGGCTGCATCGCGTGCAATTCCGCGGCACACACCGTGTGTATGAATCCTCGCGGGCACGTCGCCGGGTAGCGCGCTGGTGTGGAGTGCACGCGGGCAAAGATAGAAAGCGTTGCACACCTGCACACCCTTGTTACAGGCCGCGCGGAAAAAGGAAGAAAAAGGGGAAAAAGGAAACGAGGGAAAGAGCGCGCAGCTTACCAGCCACGGAGAACGAGAAGGAGAGCGACGGAGGAAGGGGAGAGGAAGAAGACGAGGGATAAATGGAAAAGGAAGGACAGGAACAGGGAGAGATGGAGAGAATGCGTTACGTGAGCTCCTCGAGGAGTAAAAGCGGCAAGTGGCTTCTGCATTAGTACAAGATGATACGCTACTGAAATATACGTTCCTGCGACGTAGAACGAATGGCAGAAATGGGATACCAGGCGTTTCTTAGATGGATACCTTGATGGATTCGCGTTTCCACCGCTGCTAATGTCGGGATACCTTATACGTCCACGGGAATACCGAGGAGCCGGACTTGCGGAGACTTCGCCGCGGTACCGACGCAACGGATCGGATCGGATCGGTCCAGATCCTCCGCTAATGGAGGAAGAGCGCGCCGGGTAGCCGGAGACTAATCGGTCTTGAGGGAGAGTTTGACAAGCGTCGGACTGCAGAAATGGTAAAAGTTCCAGGGTGTAGGGTTGCCGGGAATTCGACGGACTTTTGCGCGATGGGCCGAGCCGGACGCTTCAAACGCGACGTTCCATTAGCTGCTCGAGCCGTTTATCGAATCAAAGTTTTATTGCGCTGGTAAGAAGTTATTCGGGTAATTGCCTGGAATTGTTGCACGGAACAAATCGTTCTTCATTTCCCTGGCTCTTGTGAAAATGTTCCCAGGGCCGTAGAAGGGACGCTACAGGTCATCCAAGGGTCTGGTTTGCTCAAGAACAGGGTTTCACGGCCCTTCGCGGATTATTCAAGAACTTCGCTTGTCCTTAGAAGGCTTTATAGGACTGTTCAGGAAGTTTGATTAGCTTCGGAGAAGCACCTTTGAACCCTGGTGGTCGCTGGATCCTCTTCGGGAATACTCCGGTAATCTTTCAAGCACCGTTTCCACCGGACCGTCCAAAATTCCCTGCAACGGTGTGGAACGCACGCATAAATGCTTGATTCCGCTCGAACTCCACTCGAGTCAGTCCAAGTTGCTTTGCAGCGTGTTTTCTTTAATCCCTCAGCAGACGCTGCGTCACGCATCACCGGATAGCAAGAGAAGGAGAGGGGAAGCAGAAGGGATCCAAGAACGAGGCACGGAAGACGGAGAGTAAAGGAGATATAATAAGCGTTCTTCCGTGTTCGTGCGACCACTTATGGCTTATACCGATCGTATATGCATGCCTGACTCTAAACTCGCCGCAGCAACGTTGTCTCTTTCCTTACGTAACCATATTCAGCCTCGCCGCCGCGACTAGTCCCGATCCGACGTCACACAGTTGTCGCGCGGCTGTCGTCGGTAAACGGGAGCCGAAAGGCTCTACCCTTTTCGAAGTCATACTCCGTTCTTTGTAATAAGACGAAAGCCGCCCCGAACCATCGACTTATGTCGGATGAAGACTTCGCGAAAATTGTATCTTTGACTGAGCCTTTGATAGGACACAGATTTTTTGGATCTGCTTGGGATAGTTACGCAATCTGCAATTTTTCTAGACAAAGTTTAGGAAAGTGGCACCAGATAAACGTCTATTTCCATTGGTAATAGCGTTTATAGATCGAAATTATGTAACAATCGTACTACATTCAAATTTTTATAAGCCACAAATGCTAATGATTAGAATGCACTTAGCCAGGTTGCGTAACGAATTGTCGCGGGCAGCCAGTAATCCGCGAAACTAGTTTCTTTGTTACAATGATCGACTAGCGATTCTATACGGAGGATCTAGCTGCCTCGAACTCCGGACAGGCTGTCCGCACTTCTTGCGATGAACAGCTTCGAATCCGTGAAACAGGATTTTCTACTATCGAGACCTGTCTCCCGATTTTTCAATTTCCGATTGACATGCAACATAGTATGAAGTGTCTATCAGCGACCACCGGTGGTACTTGTGGAACCAGACACTCCCTTAATGACTCCACAAGCAGCCTTCAAAAAGCAGGATTCCACCGTGCAGCATGGCAAGTTCTTTTCAGCGTGGTCTTTCCATTTCGTTTATCGCCGGTTTATCAAGACCCGTCGAGATCTTGTCGAAATCTAATTCCGCATTACACACATGTTAATAAGTTTCGATGTTAATTGAAACGTTGTAACACACGGCCCCGTCTCTCCCCCGATGTTACACCGATTTTGTTAAGGTTGTTGCGTGACGTGCTGTCGCGCCGTAACCGCTTAACTAGTTAAGCAAACTCTGAATAATTAATCCGTCCGCAAGTTCCGCGTGTTCCGCTCAATGTCAAACGGGAAATGTTCTTAGCACTTCGCGGCTCTGTGGCTCGGCTAACTTTTATTTTTATCGGAACAGTGTCGGCGGGACATAATCACACGTGGAAACGATGCAGCGCTATGTCGGTCGATATTGTAGGCAGACAAGGTATGCATAGTTTACTGATAATTTTGTTCAATCAGTCGAAACATTCATTTTAAAAACAATTTGCTATTTGAATTACATTATTCCAGATCCTATTAGAAATTAAAGTTTCGATTTTCTCGTACTGATTTTCTCGTCCCGCTGTTTCGCAAAATCTGCATGCCGCGGTGGAAGTTCAAAGAGAGGATGATCGCAGGAAAGACGAAGGCTCGGCTACGTTCACTTGTTAGCCCGATAATAATGCATCAGGTGCATTGGCCAGTGACCAACGCCACGGCAGGTGCATGATTGACCGCTTTGTAGCTGTCACGACCACCGCGGATCTAGCGTTTATCGTTTTCTGCCCGCCGACGGTTTCGATCATTTCGCGTCGAGCAAAGCGATGATGGGAAATGATTAATAGTGGGGAGCTCGTCGCGTCTTTCGCATCCCACCGATGACAACGTTACATAATGCATGAGAATGAATCGATGATATTGGTTGTTGGTGAAATTTTCGAACTGGCGAATCAAATAACATCATATTTTCAGTGACAGTAGCCTTCGTAGATCTGGAATAAATCAAACTCGTACTAAACTCTATCGAACTTCATATTCTAAAATTTTTTGGAAACGTTCGCAAATGTGCACAAAGGAAGACTTTGGCGATGTTCTCGAACGGACAATAACGGGTTAATCATGTTTGGAGGTGGTCCCAGGGCAAAGGGTTAAACTTGTCAGAAATTTGAAGGCTCCTCGGTCCATGCATGTGCTAACGCGTTAAATTAGCAGCAGACCTCTACGTCGCAGTCCAGCGTGGCGTACCAAGAATACTTGATTCGAGAACTACGTGATCCGCCTGTGCAGGCTTTCGGTCATTGTGCGCGACAATTTGAACGAGCTCGCCTCCTCCTTTGTATTCCAAACGCCCCTTAAACCTGCCGCCAATAACCTGCCGCGGACGCGAAAGAATAGGGCTGTTCCACAACTAACAGTAGATGCCAGAAAAGTGAAAGGAAATCAGGATTAACAATCGGTCGACATAAATGCGCCTAATATCACCTACCGAACAGTGTGGCAATGTCACGTGACCAATCCGGGGGTAAACTTTACCTTACCGGACTCAAAATTGCTAACTTCCCCATACGAATTATGATCTATTTGGTATGTAATCCAGTAGATTTGTACCCGGCGCGGATGCAGGTCGAAGTTTCGATCCTCCAGAATCAATAGTTGAGGAGTTATGCTTGTTTAAAGTTGAGCAATCTGCAGTGTTTTTGACAGGTAAGGATGCCGCCATATTGGTTTGTAGTGACGACCGCGAGCCGCTTACTTTGCTCTCCCCTCGACCTAATCCTAACCAACTCGGTAAGCGGCGTGCGACCGTCACTACAAACCAAAATGGCAGCGCCCTTACCTGTCAAGAAACTGGAAATATGCTCAACTTTAAGCGACCATAACTCCTGAACCATTGATCCTACAGAATCGAAACTTCGACCTGCATCCGCCCCGGGTACAACTCCACTGGATTACATACCAAATACATCATAATTCGTAGGAGAAAGGCACAAATTTTGAGTCCGGTAAAGTAAAGAGCAGCTGAATCCGGTACTAGAATAATGCTGAAAATAATATGCAACGAAATCTTGCACGAAGCAACACACACGAGAAGTGAGTTCGAGTACTGCCTATCCGAACACTGCAGGTGTATAAATAAATTCGGAACGGCTTCAACCGGAGAAAAATGGCGACGCGTTCGCTCCGCGAGGATTAATAAATTCGCGGTTAAGGTTGAAAGCGACATACCCTAGGCGGAGAACCGGTCGGAGAGTGTATTGGAAAGAATTTCTCTTTCCCGTAAAAAGATTAAGAGGAGAAGAACCGCGGGAGTCCCGTGGGTCGCATAAAGGCTGACATAACACGCGAGGAGAGGACTCCGTGGCATCCGTCATTGAAAAGTCGCAATTGAGGAACGCGGGCGCGCCGCTCGAGAAACGAATTCCTCGACGAAAACGGAAACGGTTCTACAATGGAAAGGAAACGGTCTCACGTGGCGCGCGGAACGAGGATCGGCTACGAGGGAATTCGCGTTTCCCTCACCGTCGGTCCGTTGAACCCTTTAATACATCAACGTCCGTCAAACGGCGAGACGGAAGAGAGCTGTCCACTGTCGAGCACGCGGCTACCAATAGGACGGGGGTCCTCGACCGTCAAAGTAGACAGTGAACGTGCGCGAAAACCGGCGATTCGCACGTCCTTCGAATTCAACGAATCGCCGGCTTCTTATTCCAAGCGATGGTCCTCGCACGGAATCCAGAGTTCAACGTCTCTTTGACGAGCGTTCCCTACTCCGCCAACGGCCAACCGATTCGTGGCCATCGCGACGTCGCTCAGAGTCCATCGGTCCCCCCACTCCGCCGACAAGGAGGATCAACTATCAGCGAATATCGACAATTTCGAAACTCGTCGCGAGATTATTGTCTGCGACGTTCTTCTCGCAACAAGACAATCTCCTATCCCCTCTTCCTCTGATGATACGACCGGGCAGTGTCGCCAGAAAGTGCCCAAACCAGCACTCGAGGGGAATACAAGGTACCCCCTCTCTGATGACCAGAGTAGAGTAATATGTGCGTGCGCGTGCGCGGCCGCAACGTATCACATATTACTCTACTCTGGTCATCAGAGAGGGGGTAGATGATCTCACCGTGATTCCCCTCATCTGACGACACTGCGACCGGGCCGGGCACGTGACTAATCTTGTGCTGGCAGAGAGGGGGTAACTGCATCCCCCTCTATTCGCGTCAATTCCCCTGATCTGGCCACTCCACTGAAGGAGTTAACATGTAACGACACTAACGACAGTGAAGACGAGTTAGTTTTAAGAATTTCTTTTTGAATAATTATTAGATCGATGTGGAACGTTCCTGGGGTGTAAACAGATAGTTTTTAAGTAGAAAGAGATATTATTGCGTGACCGCTGGCAACGGCAGTGACCCGACGATAACACAGAACGGATACCGGTGTAACGTTGTGTTGTGTTGTTATTGCGTTTGTACGCGATGAAGGATCGCGGCTGTTCGTAGGTGAAACTGCGTCGAATAACTTCCCGTTGATAATCATCGTGGGACAGGGTGGGGCAAATTTATGTGCGTCGGCTCGGTCCGAGTGCGTGCAGGTGGAAAATCAACGGACCCCGAGGATACCATGAATTATATAACATGTGGCAATTTCAAAGCGATTGCAATTTCTGGACGGGTTGCAGTTATGCGCGCCGTTCGCAAGACGTTTCGGGAGTCGCTGAGATTGATACTTCTCGGCCGGAGGAGTTAGCCAAGTAATCATGCTAATTACCTCAATGTCTCTACATTTCTGAATAGCTGGCGGATCTTCTCTGCTTCGAATTTCCTCAAGAAAATTTTAAGAAGATAAAAATCTTTGTCAGCCGAAAGATTGTAATTTCACGGCTCCCAAGTGTATGCAGACTTTCTCTTTCATTCGAGATACTCTTCATTCGGTGTGCAGAACTGAAGTCTGTAGCATCCTGCAGATAAAGATCAGGCGGAGAAAGAGAGGGAGATGGTGAGGGTGGGGGTAGAGAGGAAGATAGCGAATTTGTGCGGGGGCAGGTTCGAGATGCGTTCAAGTGGGTGGAAAATCAAGGCCGGTGGGTGGCACGACCGATAACTCACGTCTGCTCGAGGACGAGAGGCGACCCTTCCCATCCGATTTTTTTCGGCAAACCAAGCGTGAGAATTAGCAGCCAGAGGTGACGCGATACCGTGTAATTTATGGGTAATCGTAACAAAAGTTCTAATTTCCCGTGGCGAGAGGGGCGGAACCATTGTTTTACGTCCGAGTAAAAGGATCTCACATTTCGTAATCAGGGGAGGTAGCACGACTTCAAGGGAAAAAATTACCCCCTTTCTTGGGGATACAAGTGTTAATCTAGCGACTAACTTCATACACGGAGAAGCGATGTTATAAACAAATCATTGTGTTTCTGTTAAGAAATCTATTTACAATTGAAATAAGCCATACGAGAGATCTGTAATCCAACTATAATTCATACGTTCACATGGTTCGCATCGGTAACGGTATTGTACTTTGTTCTCTGCGAACTGCTTCCTTCCTATTTCGCATTATTACGTGTACACCGAAGACGTTCGCTCTTGAATAAATAAATACGTAACCGACATCTCGACATTAATTATTGAGCTCCCCTGAACGACTCGCAGCTTTCATGATATCAACCCTCCGGTGTAGTTCAAACGACGGCGGAGTCGGTGAAATGAATGAAATTCAGAAGTCGTAATTGCATCCGCAGTCGACCAAGACGCGACGTCAAAGAGGAAGAACAATCTTGTGATACTGAAACTAATCTCTTTCCTACTTTTGTCCCAGTTTTCTCGTGGCAGCGTGGCGCGTCTCGGTGTTCGCTCGGCGTGCTCCATTTCGCGGAGACTGAAAACACCGGCTCGAACAGCTGTTTCAAGCTTAAAGGCAAGGTCGCAGCCTTACATCCGCGCGAGCGAGCGAGCGAGCGAGCGAGCGCTCGTTTTCTGCGGCTGTGGAGCCGCACGCACTCGCGCGGTACGGTGCGTGGCTTGTGGATCCGTGCACGCTCACGTGCGACGAGTGCAGTGCACCTCGCGAACGCAACACACGGTCACACCCACACGCCTCCCCGTTGCAATTGCAACGCGTTGCGCGTTTGCGTCGAGCGGAGGTACGAGAGTGCGTCGGTGAAGGCCTGCGGGCTCTGCCAGCCCGATCGACCCACGTGTGCGCGCGCACGAACGCCTCGATACGCTCGCGCACACTGAAACCGACGCACACATACCGCCACACCACCTGCGGATGACCATAAGACTGACCGTGTTCGTGTGAGAACCGCGCGAGCACCGCCGAACACGTTTTACAGTCGCAGGGAGAGCCACCGTCCTACCACCGCACATAACTATAGTTATGCAATCCACCAACTCGTATTCATGGTCAAGGCCTGCGTCCTTACCGCTAGATACGTGGAGAACACACGGACAGGGACACGGCCGTGGCTCGAGTTCACGCACACTCACCTCGGAGAATGTACAGGGTGTTAAAAACTGCGGCTCTCCTGCTCGCGTTGCCGCTGACGCGATTAGGATGCGCGGTTTTTGCATACCCTCTCGGTATTATCAATTGTTTGGAACACGATCGTTAAGGTAATACCGGGGACTAATTTTTCTGTACTTTTTCCACCGAGCTTTTCGAGCAACTGTTATTCGGACTGTACCCCTAGCTACAGCACACGCTGTATAGCGTCAAGGCCGAAGTATGTGCATGCACATGCTTTTATCTTCGAATCCAATAAACCTGTGTATCGTATATATATTTATATACGAAATAACAATGACACGAATATGATTATAGTCGTGAAAAATGCACCACAATGAAAGTACCAATGTGTTTTTCATTTATCAAATCAAATTCGGCGAGGTCACAAAGGGACAGTGGAACTGCAGGATCTAAGAAACAGCACGGCCCCCAGCACTTTTCTTAGATCAAGGCTTTCCTGTACTTCCAAGCTGCTCAACCTTAAGGGGTGATGAAAAGTGAGCTTGACTTTGACAATTCTTTTCGTTGCAACAAATAGTAAAGTTAAAAAAAAAAAACATTTAATGCACAAGTTGTGGCACACGTCTGTCTACAAACAGCTTTTTCGTTGAAAAATGTCCAATAGGAGTGGACAACCATGTTTGCGAGACCCGAATTGAATGGATATCGATTGGGAAAAGTCGACGGTACTAGTGAACATCGCAAAATTTTCTGTCACTGAACGTGACTGCATGTTGCAGTTGAAAGAACAAGGGACGTTATCGAATCTGCGCGGGACTCGCAGCGCTGAGGATCTCGCAGCGCCGGTGGACCGGTATGCGAAACCGGATCCCCCGGAAACGCTAATGGGATGAGATCGAAAATCCGATCTCGGTTTGCTCGTTTTGGGAAAGAGGTTCGTGTTTCGGGACGCGCGAGCGACCGCCCGAGCAACTTCGTTGCGCGCCGCGCGCGTGCGTGCTTGAAAACTCCGATAAACCCCGCGCGCCTGTAATCGTTTCGATGTTTGCGCGAAACCTGTATCCGTGTAACTTATAAGAGACACGAACCGCGAACCGGTATCCCCTTTCGAGGGAAGCAGCCGCGAAACGAGACTAGAGTTATCGGACGCCACTCCGCGGGAAGCGTCTTCGGCCATTTTTCTCGCGTTTTTGCAAATGCGGAGGCACAGTGGGCCGGAAATCTCAAAATCTCGTCTCATGAAATGTCCTGAAGTTAGGTTTACGCGGTAGAATACATAGTTTAATTTTTCAAACGGAACCGTATATTTTTGATGCAGCTTTTTATCGTCTATAAACAAAGTATCGATCTACGGCGGTAAATTTAAATATCGCTGGTTGATAACGATAATGATAATCAAAGAAAGCCTCGTGGAGGTTCGTTTGCAAAATTCGTAGAGGGATACTACTTTTTTGAACTTGAATGATCGAGCCGAACGTAGAAAAAGACAGCGCGTGCGGCCGACTCTCCGCGTCTCTTTCTTTCCCATAAGCTGTCCTTGCTTGCTCCCGAAACTTTCATCGTCAATTAAACCACTAAATACAGTTGAAATTATATCGTGTTTGGTCTTATTTTAATCAGAAAAGTGCCACAAATATATTGGCGAAAGTTTCATAAAAAAATAAGAAATAATAAAAAAGATTTTATATTGGTATTACATTGTGGGGACGCGCGGGCCTTCGAACTCCGAGATCAGATTACTACAGTGGAGGGGATATTTTTTTGCATTCATCGTGTACGACATTTTTGCGACTATAGAGGATTTACTGCATATAGAAAAGCGAGAGCAGCGATTTAATACAATAGTGTTGCAGGAAGTGAATATTATTAGCATTCCCTAAGGATGGACCTGTGTGTGTGTGTGTCCTTTTACCCACACGGATTGAGTAGAAGCCGGTCGAACCTGGCCAGCTATGTGTGTCGCGGTTACGCGCTAAAGACAAGTGTACGACAGACCGGACTACAAGCAAGAAAGGAAATAATCACTGCCGACGCGCATTTAACGCGTTGTCGGCCGCGTGTATGCATACAAGGGACACGTAATGTGTGTGATGTAACGTACGTTCGTGCACGCACACTGCGGCGGGGAATGTACGCGCGTGATCGCCTCGACGCGACGCGCGACGTGCTTGTTCCAGCGAGTTTCGCGAACCCGACGAAATCGCTGGAGAACTTTCATCCCTTGCGATGACGTGCTCGAGACGAGGTACGAGAATTATCGATTTCATCTTGCACAAAGATTTTCAAAAATCTAAGACTTTTTATTTATTTTGGCGTGTTTTGCGGTGTCGAGCGGACAACTTGAAGAGAAGAAAAGTGTGTAAGGATTTTCTAGTTGCAAAAGAAAACTGTATGTACGAAATTAAAAATATTGCGAGGAGAAATGTCCAAGTAACGACTGTCTGACAGCACATGAAAAGTGCGCTGGTCCGTTTAAAGGGTTTGGTGTAAGATGGTTCCTACCGGAAAGTTCACGGGCCATCCTGGTGGAGGCTCTCGAAGTTAGTTCGCTTCCTATCGGCCTTGTCATTTCCTTCGACCATGAGCAGAGAAAACGAAGCCATCGAGAGTGGTTGACTCGGCTCGGAGCGTTGGCACGTAGGGAATCGCGTGTGAATTATTAAGAGTTGCAGAGGCGTGTGGTAAATACTCCTTGATCCGTCTTTCTCGCTCCCCGTTCAGCATTTCGCTACTCCTTAATCGTGTCTCTTTGTCCCTCTTCGCTCCTCCTCGTCCCCTTTGCTCTTTCCCCTTCCTCTTCCGCGCTGTACGCGTCTCCGTCTGTACGCGTCTCCCACTCTCTCTCTCTCTACTTCACCGCGTTGCCGGTTCTCCTCCCTCTCTCTCTTGCTATTTCTCTCTTGTCCTCTCTCTCCGCCTTCGTCGGTTCTCGCTCGAACGTGCACGCGGATGCTCCTCGTTCTCCGTTGCACCTCAAGAGCAATGAACTTTCGGTAGGGTATATCATCGGTGAAGTGATGCTACCAACGTGCGCGCGCGCGAGAGAGCGAGCGAGCGATGCGTGCGTGTGCGTACACGAGTGTGCCACGGGTACCATCGCACCTTTTTCTCTTCCTTTATTTTTCGCTGCGTGTACGCGTCGAATAAAATGAAATCACGGGATGCACACCCTGGGATCGGTGCACGCGAGCGAACCGGGCACGTGCACGCGGTGCACACGACGACCCTAGGCAACCCGACGCGACGCGACGCGGCGGATGCATCTCCTGTCGTGAAACGATTGACCTTCCGGGTACATTTTAACGAGATAGGCCGCGCGGTAATAATAGCCCAGGCTAGCGCTTTCGCGGCCCGTAATTGAAAAGGAAATTTTATTCCGTGCCGCGATAACACGCTAGACTTCATCCTAGCCCGCGGCCCCCGGGACTCATACTCTCCGCTTTGTTTTCGACGTAATTTCAATGATCCAAACCGGCCACGATACCGCAACAAAAGCAAACTTGTCTTTGTTTGTCTCTGGCGCCAAAGTCGCCCCAAGTACACGGAGCACAACAATGATTGCACATGTCAATATACGGCCACCGCGAGTGCCGCTTGTTGTTGAACATTTCTATAATCAACTCGCTGATCTTATGAACTCCTTCGACTCGATGCAATTTTAATTCCAAAAGCAAGATATCTCTTAACCCTTATACGATCCTCGGGGTAAAAATTCACCCATTTACTATTTTCACATACTATAAAATCATCGATCCCTTTATGTCTATGTTGTGAGATGTATTTCATTAAAATGTGACGTTACAAATGGAACATAATTTGTCGATTTCATGTGTAGAGCAAGCATGGGTGAATTATTATCCTAGTCACTTTCGTGCAACTATTCTTGAGGAGCGTATGGGGGTTACACCTACATCATTTTTACTTTATGTAATCTTCTTGACATTGGGCACGTAGAATTGAACCTGTTTTCTCATACAACGGTGGAGCTGTTTGCAGCAATTCATAGAATACACACGAATTTAAGAATATTGATAATATTCACCATTATTCACAATATTGTCTACATTATTAAATATGTCGGACAAACATATGCAAACTATGACAAACACAGACTACAAAGGACTAATACATCTTACAAAAGGATTTGCCCGAGCAACGAAATTAGGTCCACCCCACAAACCACTCTAACCTCTTCAGCACGTGTGTATTGGGGTGGAAAATAATTATAACCCTCATTGGAACGTTGTTTAAAAGACCGCCGCACGCAATGAATTCCAAAGAGCCCCGCTACAAAGACCCGCGACACGGGGTAAACATAAACAGAGAGTGTCCTTCAAGTGCCTCGGATCGCGTCGGGGGCAGTGTTTACGTTTGTTCGAAGTGTGCCAAGCGTTGGTAAACAGGCCTACGACGTTTCCGAAATGCCGACAAGGAAGTAATCTAGCCGATTGTGGGTGGTGACACATAGAGAGACCGGGTAGTGCGGCGCCACGGCGTGAATTAGATAGATTGCGGGACAATGATCGGCGGATGAGCGACGGTGAATGGAAAGCCGCAATGCCGCGATGAAAAATCGGAAAATATTAGACGCGGTTGCCTCGGCGAGCGCTCTCGGACTCTCGTGCCAGTACCGGACACGTACCGGGTGCAATGTACCTGGATGAGTCACACGGTAACACGGAGCGCGCACTCGCGCACTCGCTCACACTCGTTCACGCACATGCGTCTGCACGCGCGATGCGCGATTCGCGGCCGTGTGTGCGCGTCTCTCTTTTTCTCTCTCTCTCTCTCGCGAGTCTCTCTCTCTCTCTCTCTCTCTCTCTCTCTCTCTCTCGGCGTTTCTCCCTTTCCCCAGCTACACTGCCGAGCCGATCCTCGCCGCTTCGAGGAAGCGAGAAAGAAACAGGTAGACCGACAGAGACCGGGCAACCGGGTAGCGAGCGAGATGGAAGATAAAAATCCAATCATTTCGACCGGTTTTGCATCGTGCCGACGAGGATAATGGAATACCGCGTCACTTTTTGCCGGTGCACGGAATATTTCCTCGCGTTAATATCCGCGCGGTCTGCCCTCGCGCCGCCTCCTCCTCGCCGAGCTCCACGCAGACCCGCAAGTCAGCTACGTAGTAGGGCTGTTACTTTCCTTTGAAGTTCGAAGATTTTGGAGCTTCGAATTTCGGAGCTTCGATTTCTCAGAAACTTCGAAGGTGATGAGAATCGAATTTTCGAAGCTTCGGGATTCGTACCTCCGTAGTTATTTATTAGAGGATTCAAAGAAACGGAGCTTCGAGAAGCTTTGAACTTCAAAATCTCGGCGCCTAGTCATATTTGACACAATTACAGACACTCCTATACTTCGAAAAAATCCGCCACATAGCTAATTGATTAAGTTATAACTTCGTACGATTCGAAGACTTCGAAACTTCGTGCACTTCAAACTTTCCTTCGGTCCTTCGAATCCTTCGAAGCTTCGGAAAAGTAACAGCCCTAGTACATACCAAACCGCGCACAACAAGGACGAGGCGTCCTTACGTGACTGGCGCCTACCAGAGTGATCCACGAGTAGAGCTATTCCAATGTACCAGATCCGAAAAATTCTAGTTTTCTTACTAGCAATAGTAGGCGAGAGACATATTTTTTCTTCTGGAATATTTGCATTCTTTAGCAGCAAGTAGTGTCGGTCCCTCGTGAGCAGACACGCGAATAGAATCGTAACTAACGGTACATGTACTCCGAACACTTTTGCAGACTGGAGAACGTTCCTTTGCATTCTCCAAATTTTCTGTTCCAATTCGAATATTCCGAAAACGTAATATTCAAAGTTTACCGCGGGCCAGCAAATCAACGGGGTTTGTATACACACGATTCCCAATTGTACCGGCGACGATCCTCCCCTCCGTTCACCCGGTAGTCGAATAATTACATCGGGGCTACTAATTATACTGCGAAACGGAAATATCGTTCTGGCGTCGTTTATCGCGCGAACGCAAACAGAAGTACCAACGGACCCGGATAATTTATAGGTGCCGCGTAATTTCGTTAGTTAACCGTGAGCCGGGACGTGATCGTCCAGTAATCGGGAACAAATAAAATTCGGAGCACCGAATTGTGTTTGACAGCCCGCCATGAACAACCCTTCAGTTTCTGACCTTGTACGACCTGGTATGACCTTCATCTTGCAATAAGAACGAATTTGTCTTGACACCAGCCCGTTTAAAAAATTGAAGTTCACGAAAATGGTCCTAGTGACTTTTCCGGGTGGAACTTGGGTCGACAAACCTGGCAAAAATTCGGAAACGTATCGAACAGGTAAACACCATACGAAGACAAGGAACGTGTACCCGGCCGCATGAATATTAATAAGCACGTTACACCGACACACCGCTACGGCGTACTTATATTACTCTCGGAAGTGGCCAGCAATTATTCAAACTGTACGACCACACCAGGAGACTCGACTCCCTTAAATAACCGCGCGTTTATGCGAAAGCTTCCTATTCTTCGAAGGTGATTAACATTCGCGAAGAATTAGCAGCCCTGTGGAGGTCCGAGCGTCCATGGCGAAATTTCGAATTGCCCCGGGACGTGGAGTTATTCAAATGTGCAAATTTTAAAGCGCAATTTTAATTGCGTTGGTAATGAGAATGGAGAAGCTGGAATTTTCGTTTTCAGAACTCAACGAAATTAAAGCTGAAGTATCTCTTGAACTAATCATTTCTCGACATACATAGGTCGATGCTTTTCCATCGTATAGTGGACAGGGAAAAGTATACGTTTCTATTTGTAAAAAAATGAAGGAAACTCTTTAAAGTCGTTTCATATTTTCGAGATAATGATGTGCTCGACCAGCCTGTATAATGGACGAACGGAACTGGGTGGCAAAAGCAGGAAGCGCGAGGGACACAGTGAAATGGAAGGCGGTCAGCGAGGTATATTAAGTGACTTTTAAAACGGGGTTGCGTAATCCTTTGGATTTAGTTTACTTTCGTCAGTGTCGATGCCACGCACGTAGCGTGACCGTGGCACTGAACCAGCGGCACGAACTTTCTCGTGGCCTTCGTTCCAGGAAGACGATTTACGTGACACGAGCTGGACGCCAATGACTGCAAACGGTCATCGTCGGTTCCACGTTCGAGCGACGCCTCTCTTCTCGTCAAATCGTCGCGGATACGTGACGCTCGAACGTCGCGTCGCGTCGCCACGGTTCCTCTAACACCCCGGCGCGGCTACCGAGCCGCTCAAACTGAATTGTCCGGAACGTATCGGTGAAAGGATTACGTAATGCCGTAAAAATATCAGAACTGGTTCCTCGAACGGGCGCGGTTCGCAATGTAACATATTACGCACCGGGGTTTTCGATCCTTTCGCTTCCTGTTACGATCATCGAGCCTCTGTCGCCGTTTTTATGTAACCGCCGCGAAAATCAATCGGAGATCTGGGTGGCGAACGAATTATTAATTCTCGAGCGTAACGTTTTTAGGACACTCTGCGATGACCTGAATCTAAGTGAATTTTGAGGGGCGAACATCACGATCCTCGGAGATCAATCGGAAACCTGGATGTCGAACGAATTATTAATTCTCAAGGAAGCGTAACATTTTTGGACCACCCTGCGATGGATTGAACCTAAGCGAATTTTGAGGAACGAGCGAAAAGTTCATTGTTCCGGGGGGGGGCGGAAGTTCTGGCGAAAGTTTTTCGGAGATCCGGCGAGCGAATTACGCGGATGGAGAGCCACGGAAATGAACTGCAGCCCGCGCCCGCGGCCCGTGAATTCCCCAGCGACGTCCCGGCGAGTTCGTTCTGCGGCTTCCAAGGAAATTTCGCCACGTAGAAGTTATCGACGAGGCGTGACACGAGCGAACTTCGGGGGACGATGATTCTCGAGCGGTGATCCTAGCCAGCGGAATCAGGCTCACCGTTAACAACGTGGGACCCCCTCCCAAGAGGAGCTCCGCGTAGTCCTGGACCGAGAGAGACTCGAGCGAGCCAGACCTTGACCGCATCACAGATTGAAATTCAAAGTTGGATTTTCGGGAACACGGATCAGATCGACGTCGCGGACCTTTTAGACGAATGTATAATTTATACGGCGACCCTGGCTAGGACCATTTTCGTCGCTACGCGACGGAAAACTGATGCTTGTTTGTGTCCGGACGACCACCGCCATTTTGCTCGAATTCGGAACGCGGAACGGAAACGATTCGCCGACATCTGCTTTTGATTTTTAAGAATCGAAGTTGACTTTCATATATCTGTTATGTATGGAGGCTTTGCCTACTTGACTTTTTACTCCCTTCTTGGAAGCACGTGTTCATGTAGCAGGTCCGGCTCACATGCCCAAATAAACAGCTTTCCCCTTATGGGAAAGTACATGCATCCGGAAATCTTAGGAATGTCTTCCAGATTTTTTCCACTGCCATTTTTCTAAACAATTTCTACTATATAAATGGCTCGAGCTTGTCCATCTCGGGGTTAGTTCTAGACTGAAAACGGAGTTATACGCAGCTCGTGCGTACGCGGTTCTTAAAGGCGAGTCAACTAAATCACCCATTTTTCAGTGCGTCAAAACCGAGAGCTCGGGAGCTAGCTTCCGCGACTTATACCTACACTATATAATAATTTTTCCCATCTAGTGGCGACCCGGTGGTGAAACAGACATCGGCTAGTCCACGGCTAACCCTTTCTTTCTACCTAGTGGCGACCCGGTGGTGAAACAGGCAGCGGCTAGTCCAGGACAACATCCTGTGACACCCGGTGAGGAAACAGGCATCGGCTAGTTCACGACAAATCCCGATCACACGAACAAACCTCAGCCACGTCTTATCCGCCAGCTCTCTGCTTGACGCGACCACCTACAAATATTTAATCTTCATCCAAACATTCCTCGCTGTGAATAATAATAATCATTGATGTCCTCCGCTGTTGAACGAGCTTTTTAATTCGATTGGAAGTTTACATAATTTATTTCTAACGTGGTGACTAACTCTTGAAGGAGACATTGCAACTGAGACATGTTGTTGCTCTGCTGGAACGATATTCTAAAGCCGATGATTCTGTATTCGTTGACCTTCAGCATGTTTAAGGAAAGGAGGCTTCTTGAACGCTCTATTTTATCGGTGTCGTAGAATCGTTTTTCTAGGAATTACAGGTAGCGATGAAGATTATACAATTATTTTATTGTATTACAGTGCTCATATTTCGACGTGCAGAATCCTGGTGAACAGGTTCGACCGACCTAACATTAAGCAGCGACCCAATTTCCTAGCCTTTCGCTAATCATCGTTCGAGCAGTAGGTTTCTCTAAAACGATAACGGATCTCCATTATACTTCGAAGATGAAACGTTTCCCGCTCGCGGACTCTAGATTCGAGTTGAAATGTCAGTCGGTTCGTTCCCTTTTGCGAACGGTGGGGCAAAAGGGAGGGGAGAAACGAAGCTGGACTCGGATCGCGGATACCGGGTCTCGAGTCGATATTTCCTGCAGACAATAGGCTAGCAGGGAAAGAAAACTCGATTGAAAGAGAAATCGGTAGGCCGATGGTAGCCGCGCTATAGATTTATATTGTGACCCGTGGCGCAGCTAGTATTGTGCGGGTCTCCGAGACGAATTGCGAATATTGCGAAACGCTCGACGACCTTTCCAATTTGTAGCGTAACCTTTTACGAGCAGCCTCCACGGAAAGCTGCTCGTCTCGGCGAACAGTGGAAGATCGAACGTCGGAGCCAGCGAGGCACACGATCGCGAATCTAGCGGAAAAACAATATCATTAAGACAATTGAGAGTTTCGAAACTCTCCAGTTTCGAAAGTTGAACAGATCATGGGTTCCCTTCCAAAGAAAATCCATCTACATCATTAATTAATCGTCCACACGGAGATCTATAACATTGTGTGCGGGCGGGGTTCGCACAAGCATATCCACGGAGGCCGAGCTGCTGTCACGTGACCCGGCCCTGGAGTGGGGGACAAGTCTCAATCCGGCGACACAGCGCATACTCGCAGCCTAACAATGATCGGTACCCGAATGCGAACACCTTTTTAAGCGACTTTTCTTCTCGCACACTTTTCCTCGCGTCGAATTCTCGATTTCGAAACAACTTTCTAGCACTGTCCACTAGAAGGATATGTCGCGCAGCAAGTATTCGCAACTTTGACAGACTGAATTCTACCTCGACCAGTTTTTCAAAGGCAAACGATCCCGTGGACACCGTCGACGATGCCCGTATTCCGCGCACGTCCATAGAACGCCGGAGATCGGTGCCTCCGCGCGCCCACGCATTCAGCCAACGTCCAACAATAATATCTAAATCTGTTTCCAATAACACCAAATACTATCCCGCTGCTTCTGCGCCCGTGGCCGTCAACCGGAAAATTAAATCAATCAATTACACCTTTCCTGGTTTCCGTAATGAAATGCCGGCCACGCTTTTTACTCGGTCCGCTTTCATAACAGCCCGTTCACGTTTTAAATCCGAGCATGTTACTGAACTCGCCAACACGTAACAATAACACGGAAACGTTGCGCCACTCGAAGTTGCATTTCTTGCGCGCGCGCTCGAAACCCTCGCGATAAAACGATACGCGAAAGTAAATACAGAACACAATGGTCATCTACGAGTCGAGAAAATATCAGAAAATTACACGGAAACGGACACGATTTTTCAACTTTTCATCTGCGCCTGTGATGCAAATTTAAGACATGTGTTTCGCGTGGAAAAGGTGGTCATTGTAAAGTGTAAAAATCTTTGAATTTTTCCTATTTTCAATGTACATAATTTACTTAGATTTACAAAATACATGTTTCAAAGGACCCCGCACAAATCATATGGAAAATCTATCCCGGTTAAATCATTACAAAAGATGTAATGGTCACAAAGTTCAATAATGGACAGTTATCAAGTCATAATCAGTCAAACGTGACAAATTCGAGCTGCCGAATACTCGGGAAGTATTTATTTTCTGGAAAAATGTTTGAAACAAAAATAGTAGGGTTTCACAAAGTCTGTTAGGTGGTGTCATTATTTTTTAATTTGGAATGACCTTGAAAAGGTCTGTGAACAGAAATCTTTCACAAAAATCTCTGCTGTGACACGCAAAGATTTCTGTGCATAGACCTTCTCAAGGTCGTACAAAATTAACAAATAATGACACCACCTAACAGATTTTATGAAACCCTACTGTTTTCGTTTCAAACATTTTTCCAAAGAATAAATACTTCCCGAGATTTGAGTACTCGGCAGCTCGAATTTGTCATGTTTGACTGATTATAACTCGATAACTGTCCATTATTGAACTTTGTGACCAGTACATCTTTTGTTCAGGAGATCATACGCTACAAGATATAAAAAATCCAACTGATTTAACCGGGATAGATTTTCCATATGATTTGTGCGGGGTCCTTTTCACTGCAGATAAAAAATTTAGAAATTGCGAACAGTAACAATTTTTGGAAAAATGGTTCACACATTAGCTGGTAAACTAGTCGAACAATCCTTCCAATTCAGAAGAAGTTGTCCGTGTTTAAAAAGCGTAATGTCTCGAAAGCGGGAGACGACGACGAAGGAGCGAGAGAACGGTGAAAAAAAAAATGAAAATAAATGAAATAAATGAAACAAACCTTGCTTAATGACGATGCCAGAGGGCACTTGGACTATCGGTAGGGCAGCGTTCGGGGGATTAACGGGGATGGTGCCGGGTGTTCCTGGTGGCGGGGATGCGCTGGCGCTACCAACGGACCCGGGATCGCTGAACCCCTGTGTGCTGTTTTCTTCCGGTCCGTCGAAGAAGCTCAGATTGAACTCACTACCGGCGTCGAACGACACTTCCGGCGTAAGGGTATCTGGCGCCGGGGCGCTACCCAAACCCGCGCTCAGCGACTGGTCGATTTTGAAAACGTCCATTGTACGGAGAGAAAATGATGCCGGCGATGGTGCACCTCGTTACCAACTGCGGTCACCATTCGCGTACACGCCGCACTAACTGGAACCGATTTCAATCTTCGCCGGCTCGGTTACTCATAACTGATTGCCATTCGACCGACGACAACGACGACGGTACTGAAAAAACGGGCCTGATGACTCGACAAGTCCTTTCGAGCAACGTACCCCGGAGGAAATCACTGCGAACCCACCACGAACTCTCGAGAAATCCTTCTAACGCGACGACCAGGCTATCCTCGAGTCGCCTTTGCTCGATAGAGGACAGAGGATCGGTTATCCATTAGATCCGCAGGGTCGCGCGACAGTCTCCAAAAGCGTTTCCTCGAGACCCCTTGGTAGCTATCCACGAATCGCGTGTCACCTCCGGTACTCACTTATTTACGACCGGTGGAACATGCAGTCCACGAAGCGATGCACATCCACCTTCGACTCCGTTACCTTTTCATATCACTGGCTCGTGCACTGGGCTAGCAAAGATAGTCGCACTCGCTCGCGATCGACTCCTCCTCTTAAGACCGTTCTCATCGGTCCTGGCTAAGACGATCCTCTTCAGGATGGATAAGCAAGAAGCATTTCTCTCGAACGAAGGAGTAAGCTGGTTCGCCCCAAGGTCGCTGACCGTTTGTTCCTCGCTGGATTCTCAATGAAATCGTCCGCGCGGCCAGATGATTTCGGCACGTTTCGCTGGACCAGCCTGTTGTTCCGCGTCAGGTAGTCTGAGCTGTCTTCGGGACGCGTCCGGCGGCGACGTATTGCTCCGATTCATGCGGTCCTCGTCGTTCCCAGACACGGGGACCGGGGGCAATGGTTTTCGGCGACCTTGAGCGCGCGTGTCGCTCGATCTTGATACGGTTTCTCGATCTCGTTCGATGCCGATCAAGTTCCGACCGAGTTCGTTGTATGCTGTCGCGAGCAACGATGCCACCCGGAATCTTTTGTATTGGTTCGAGGAGAATCGTCAGGGATGACGATCGACAGCAATCGATCGATCCTTCCGCGTCGACCGGGACGAACGTACTGGCGGGGTGGGGCTCTGACGAGCGAAAAAAAAAGGGACAAAATAAAAATTCACACTTCACTGACACCGTGTCACAACCTCGTGCCGAAGGATACCGGTCTCGTTAGCTCCGTGTTCGCCGCGGGCTGCGAAAATCCGTGGGATCGCGATCTTCGAAAGAGGTTCAGCATTGTTCGAGACGATCTCGTCGTCTTGCCGCGCGGGCATGTTCTCATCGGCGTCTCGTTATCTTCCCTCGTCTTTTTCTTCGTTCTCCTTCTCCGGGTTTCCGCTTCGAAAATAAAAACGACCGGCAAGAGGGTTCAACCCATTATTTTGTTTTTTGCTGGAGATCGGTCGCCGCACTCCGCTTTTCCTCGCCTCTTTCTTTCTTTCTTTCTTTCTTTCTTTCTTTCTTTCGGTTCACGTGTTTCTACGTTTCACGTCAGGTTTTCTTCGTTCTCCCACTTCGTTTCTCCGTTTCCCTTGCTCTCCTGGTGACGCGTCACACTCGCGTTTTACCTCTTTCTCCTATCCACGGCGCAAGGGCACGCTCTTACGGGAGACACTTTTTTCGTGCAACGCAAGCGCGACATTTCCCGGCAATTTTCAGTGGATCTGCGGTCCCCTCGCTTATCGCGCTACCCATCGCTGAAAGACAAATCAAAACGAAAGGAAAATCAGAAACAAAAGGGGTATAATGCGCGGTACCGGACGCGACCGTACGGAAAGAAAATAGGATAGAGCATGCGGAGACCTCTGTTTGATCTGTTCAACCGATCTCTGTTCGTGATTATTGTAAGAGAACGCAGTGTTGATTTTGTTAATGGTTTTACGGTTTACTCTATTCCCACAGTTAGTTTTGGCTTTGAAAGATTAAAAGCGACAATCAGGGAATTATTATCAACACCTTGTTATAACACTCGGTTTACACTATTATTATTATTACTATCGTAATGGCGAAAAATTCACCATTTTAATTCAACATTTATCTCTCTCAGTGCTCCGTAAACCTGGCGTTAATGGCGTCGTTAGTGTCCTGGAAAGCTTGGGCCTTTAACACTAACCGTACCACGACCGGTTTCTTCGATTGGAAATTATTAAATAAATTTCTTGTCGTTTCCACGAAACGACCGGTCACATTTTTGCTCGGTACGGTTTGCGTTAAATGCTGTTTGGTTGGAGCGGAAGTTCGTATTTTTCAATGAAAACTCAAAGACAGAATCAAGATGTTCATTCGTGGATTTATCCAATAACATGATCGCATTGTTCGTGTTGCCACCTGAATTTTATCTTTGAGTATCCAGAACAGTGGATATTTCGAGGTAAACTCTGTCATTAATGTATTTGATGAAAAATTACGGTGCTGGTGACAAGGTATTGCGAACTGGTCCACCGTGATTTACAGCCGCGCCGTGTTTGCTGCGAGTCGTGCCGCTGCTCAACGACAAGCGAAACGAGGCGATCGAATCAGATCGAGATACGTATATTCTAGGGAAAAATGACAAAAGAGGATCGCGTGTGCCCATCGTTGGCGAACCGATCGCCGAATATCGAGGAGAAGAAGCCTCGGTATCTGTTGCGTTTTCCGCGTACCGAGAGAAACGGGGACGAGCCTGGCGAGCGGCGAGCATCGAAAGAGAGGAAAAGATCGCGAAAGGAAGAGGACAACGAGCCCGAGAGGAACACGAGGAGGAGAGTGAGAAAAAGCGAATGTCATTGCCGTAATCTTCGGACGTTGACTTCCTCCTGGCTCGTCCCTCCTTCCTCTTGGTCGCGAACTCCCTCCAACAAGTCTACCCCTCTCCGTCCCCCACTCTTCTACAGCCTCTCCTTCTCACCTGTGCGTTCTCCTTCGCGATTCTCTACCTGTCTTTCTCTGTTACTACTCTCTTTCCCAACCCCTCACCTCCTTCTCTCTCTCTCTCTCTCTCCCTCTCTTTCTCTCTAGATGTATTTTTTCGTTTCCCTCTCTCTTTCCCGGAGGTTCGTTACGCGGCGACTCGTAAGTCTAAAATATTTTGCGCGGCGGGCGCGCGTGCGAATCCGATCGACGATTTTCATAAATGCCGGGCGTAAGCACCGAGGGAGACGTTATTACGAAATACATTGTGCCCGACGCGAAGTCTGACACAATCGCCGCGGAACCACGCTTTGAATTCCGAATGAGTAGCCACTGACGCGACCGGCCGTTGAATTCATTAAACATTTCAGGGCTGCCGGCGAAGCAGTGACATCAAGGTCCGCGACGACGCACGCACAGCGGCCTGGAAACTCGTTTTTCCTCGCCGAAATCGAACTTCCCAAGGTTCACGCAGCGGGCACATTTTTGCGCGACCGGTAACCGAAATATTCCTCATTTCAATTGCGACAGACTTCTTTGATATTGGACCATGCGGATTCTGTTTCTTGGAAACTTTCCTCCGTTTGTCTTTCTGGTTTTTATTCATAGTACCATGTCGCACCAACTGCCACTTTCTGCTCGATTTAGATTTCGCGTCACTTTGGCATTGTTACGTGAACCGGGCAGCGCTCGGTTCGAAACTGAGCAGTCGGCGATCTGTTATGTAAAAGTTTTTCTCGCCGCAGAGTGATTTCGATGCTCCGATCGGTTGGTAATCGGCGAAATGAAAGTGGATGAAGTGAATCGTTGATGCTACACTCAGCTCCGCGATGTTATTTCTGTCCAGTGATTTTGCTCGAACCGAATTGCATGGTTTCAACCAATGGCAATTTTTAATAAATCGCGTAGTAAAAGGTTGTCGAAGAGCGTCCACTTAATTTGTATACTGGTGTCCCCGAATTCTTTCGAGATTGTTGCGATAGACGAAGAAAATCGTAATGGGGCTTCATCAACTTTCGTTCCAACCGAGCATCTCCATCGCGGCTATCGCAGATCGCGCCGATTTTTTCCGAAAACGAAATTGCCTGGCTCCGTTAATTGAAACAGCTCGAGGAAGTTCATTTCAACCGAACACCGCATCGTATCGTGCCATTACGACTGGGTAGGTAGGCGTCTTAGCGAATAGTCTTTTCGACTCTGTCGGCTCGCGCGCGCTGGTCAAAAGGGTGAAATCACGCGAGCAATGATTCAAAGTCGGAGGGAGAGAGAGAGAGAGAGAGAGAGAGCGGAGAGTATCACGTCGCAGGATATACATTACCGGCGGTATAATCCGCCGCGGATGATTTATAATTCGAGTGAATCATGATTTGGCACGAGGGAAAAACGGTAATCGGGAATTAGCATTTGCATCGGGACGGGCCGGGCCACGGCAGAGCCCCTTGCGGATCGCTCGCGAAATTACGCGGCTCGCGAAGCTACGCCACGGGCCGAATGGCGGTTTCGCGGCCCCGCAGACGGTCATTTGTCTCCTGCAACGCCTGCCCGGTTCCGCGTTCCATCCACGTCACAACTCAGTGCGTTCACCTTGCCGCGAGTTATCAAAATCGGATCCAAGGCGATAGCCATCGCGGCTAGCGATGGGACCGAACGCTAATACGCTCCCCTCCGTAAATCACCGGACACCTATCAACTTTTCTTTTTAAATGATGTAGCCACCCTTTAAACAGCAATAACTTTCTTAAAATTGGATCGAACTAGGATTTTTCTTTGAGATAGTAGAAAGACTAGTCTCATCATCATTTTGATATTTGTTTATCAACCTTCTTAGCGACTCTTAAAGAGCTCGGGTTCGAGAATATGTAACTGTAAAGGCTGTTGCGAAACGAGCGACGGATGCAATCGCGTTGAACGTAGACGGAAGGAAAAAATTTTTTAGGCTACTTTCAGGTGATAAATCGGCTCGGCCGGTTCTTGATCAATCTAATCTCTCACGCATCTAATCGATTCGTTGCCGCGGTGTTAGAAAGTTGACTCGAGCTATTATTTCTAAAGCAAAACATTTTATGTTTACTTGCAGTCGCGACTCATTTATTGACGCAACAGACATGATTTTTATTAATATCGTCGAGTAGATTTATCAATTCGTTCGTCGAGAACGCACTTTCCAAAAAAAAAAAGACATTAATTCAGTTTATCATTTTCTTTTTATGTTTACGGAAACTTTATAGATCACACGTTGATCGATATTCACGAGCGAGAAACCTGGTCCCATCGGTAGCTGACACGTATTCTTGGATCTCGATCGCGCCACGTGCTCGGGCCCGTTGAAAACTGGGCGAAATAAATCTATAGTTCCCCTCCCCTGCTGCCCCTCCTTTTCGTTCGCGTTCTTAATCGTTCCGCGACCAAACGATTCGTCTTCTGGAAACTCCTTCAGCCGGAGATTTAAATATCTCGTATTTTGTCGCCGCGCGATCGACGGAGCTTAATACTTCCTGGTGATTCTGCGTGATATACGTAGCCCGTTGCGCAACAGTTACATAAGGTGTTCAAGGATTCTGGATGAAAGCTCCGCACGACTTGGTTAATCCATTCTAAAATTATTCGAGAACACGTGGAACGTAATCGAACCCATCGATCCTGGCAACTTAAAATAACCATGCAAACAACAACATCTGCTACTATTCCGCTGTTAAGGATCCAGGATTCTCTGGAACGAGTCCGACGACTGTAATGCGCCGCAGGTCCACGAACCACACAAGAACAAACCGACGCGATCGATCGATAGATCGTTTCTCCTCTCTGTTGCTTCAGCGTGTCAACCTCCTCGTTTCGCCGGATGACCAAAAACACGGAGCACGACGGGCTTTAGCAAGTTCCTCGGGAAGAATAATTCGCGGCGCGGCGCATTGGCCGCGACTCTCGTTCCGGATAAAGGGAAGAGAGGCGACGAGTGAACGAGCGAGCCACGCTCGACGCGTTTTACCTGCACGGTTCGCCGCTGAAAACACGCCGGCATGGCATCCAGCCGGGCGATGTTCTCGATGGCAGTTTTTAAACGGGCCGGGCTTAAGGATCGAGTCCTGGTCCTTCCAGGACAACAGGAGGATGACGTGCCAGACACCGGAGAGAACGACGAGGCCAGAAATCCGCGAAGCGTGACTGGGTTCCCGGTTGGATCGTTGTTCACCACTAAACAGAATCCCTTGATCCTGCCGAGTCCACCGAAAACGACGAGACACGAACGTAACGATCGGAAAGGACACGATAAATCGCGGTCGAGTCGATGCACATCGGTCCCTGCGAGGTGTTCCACTTTGGATCACCTCGATCCGACACATTGAACGTCACTCCAGCTCCGTCACGATCCTATTCCATTCGGATCATTGTCCGTGCACGCGAGCAGAGTCGCGTGTGACGTTCGAGAGAGGACGACGACACCGATGATGACGAGGAGAGGAACACACGTCGATCGTCGTCACCGATCTGCTCGCTCGTGTGATCGCCGGGGATCGCGGCCACTGCGATCGATGGATCGCCGAGTGTCTCCGTGTGCGTCGCGCCGACCGACCGCGGGATACGAAACAGAATCCACGGCAGACGCGTTGGAGAAACGCGAACGACGAGGACGACGAGGACGTGCGACGCGACGACGACGGTGACGACCGCGCGCGCGAATAATCTCGAAAAACAAAGCGAACGGGGATGCTCGGGCCCGATCGGCGAAAGGGGATGGTACCGGGCAAATAGCCGCGAGCTGCCCTATTACGATCACGTGCGTTTGTCACGAGTCGCGGTGGTGTATACTCGCGGGCTGACTCGCTCGCTCTCGCGCGAGTGACGAGAGCGAGTTCTGTCTGTGTGTTTCTCGATGCTCGGTCTTCGTCCTTCTCCAACTATCTCTGTCCCTCTCTCTCTCGCCCTGCGACTTTCCAACTCGTTCGTTCTATCGCCGTGTTCCTCTATAGTTTCCTTCCACCCGAACCCTCTCTCTCTCTCTCTCTCTCTCACTTTCTTTCCCGCTCGCGATCCGACCGCGTTATCTGTCTTTATCCACCGTATAATGTCATCCTTGTCGCGCGCCAGCCTCACCGAGAGGGAGAGAGAGAGAGAGAGAGAGCGGGATCGCGCGCGCGCGCGACCAGAGAGAGAGTCTTACCTGTGAGGTAAGTAAAACCGTCGTTCCGTCGTACGTGTTACGGCATTGCGCGACTCGCCCGACTCCGTAGCGCCCCACGCTCTTCCATTACGCGGGGTTCCGCGGACTGCCGTGCACCCGAGGTAGGGGAGAACAGCGGGATAGGGGGGAGGGAAAGAGGGAAAGAGAGCGAGACAGCGCGCGAGAGAGAGAACGAGTGAAAGGACGGAGAAGGTGGTGGTGGGCACCAAGAGAAAGAAGAAGAGGTGGTAACGATGGTAATGCAGCAACAGGGGTAAAGAGAGAAGGTTCGTGCACAGGGGAATGAGAGACAGGAAGAACAGACAGACCGACCGAGGAAAAAGAGCAAGCGCGCGCGAGAGAGAGAGAGAGGACGAAGAATTAAATGACTGGGTCGGAGGTAAGTTCTGGAGATGGTAGGGGCTGTGGTATCGAGGGGGCTGAGGGGATGAGGCGCGATACCACGTAGGGGTGGAGAGGGGAGGCTGAAGTTGGAGGTGAGCCGTGTCGTTTGTACGGTCCGGTGGGGGTAGCGTGGACCATGGACACGCTGGGAGGGAGTCGAAGGAAGAGGGAGGAGGTGGAGGTGGTGGTGGTGGTGGTGGAGGAGGAGGAGGAGGAGGAGGAGGAGGTGGAGGAAGGGGGAGTAGGAAACCATGAAGCCTGGGGTGGGGGACGCGAGTGGACCAACTGGGTTCGCCAGCAACCCGTGGTTCATTGACCGAGAAGTGCCGGGAGAGCCGAACGGTCGGCCGTGTTCGACCCGCTGCTAAAACAGAATTTGTACCGGCACTTTATGCGTCTCATCTACGCGACTCTCGAGAAACGGACAGAGACGATGGAACGTGTCGACGGGATGGGAGGGGACGCAACGGGGATACCATGAACGCGAGAAAGAGACGCGAAGAAGGAAACACCGGGGAAAATTTCACGATTCACGGAAAGAGTTGAGAGTGGCGACCGAACGAGGGAGATGCATGTGCATGATTGCTCGTGCGGGATGGGACGGTTACGTGGAGGGTTGGAAGAATTTCGGTAGCGGAGAACGGGGGAGGAAGGGGGTGACGAACGCGAGAGGCGACGAAGAGAACGGCGGGTTACGATCGCGCTCGCAAATTCTGACGATTCAATTAGGCGAACTTGCGCGACGACAACGAGACGAGGAGGAGGACGAGGTCCCATCGTCATTTCCTGGTATCTCGATTCGGTTTTAATCGTCGCGCGCGAGAGGAGACGCACGCAGGGACACGGGGCGCAGTCGTTAGCCCGAACCGAGCAGTGCCAGCGCGGCGCGTCGTCGAACGTAATTACACCGGCGTAACGATTAAGCGAGTTAACGCCAAGTTCGTCGAGTTACGTTCGTTTCGTCGTTAACACCGTCGGGAGGACGGGTTTGATAGACTGGCGCGAGCACACTTCGATAATGCCTACCAGGCTGGAGCGGGCATTACAAGTATCGACGAGATAGATGACGTTATCGTCTCCATTATCACGGTTTTCAACCGTAAGACAAAGATATCCACGTAGATCGGTACACGACCTCTTGTCGCCGTTTATACCGGCACGGAAGAGATCGCTGGTAGATCGATCGACGATAGGCCATTAGATCGATGTTATCGCGAGCAAGGATCATGGCGGAAAGTCCCGGTGGTATCGACCCGAACGATCGAGTTCGGCTGATCGGTTCGATGACTTATCTCGTTCCAGCGAGGATCGTGCGTTTCCTGATCGAGACCGACCGGATCGGATCGAAGAAGATGGCCGACGAGATGCGTTCACGGGAAAGGGATGAAGTCCCCGTGTAAGTCCTGTCGACTGCCGGTCACCACACGGCCGCACACTTGTCGGGAAAGGAGATGCGCAACCCGGTGTAATGAACCTGGGAAACCGGTTACATCCGCGCGTGTATATATACAGATCGGTTCGGCCTGTACTTACGTTACATTACGCGGACTCCGCTGGTAACCCGCAATCCAACGATCGACCGCCGCAACGGACTGTCTGCGAAAACCTCGGAGAGGCTTGATGCGCGACAGAAAAGCGTTTCGATCGGTGTCGATTCGAATGAGCGGCGCGAGCGGCACCTAGACTCGCGGTGCCAATTCTGCGGATCCAAGGAAAAACGCCGCATGTCGCGATTTCAAAAAATGTCAGTTTACCGATTAATCGAGCTTCATAGATGCGGCCGCATCAGGCGGCGTCAGCAGCGAATTCGAAATACAATTTTAACCATTCAGTAATTTCAAATCTTTGCGCAAGATGACGCAAGAGAAAAAGTTCTTCGTGCAACAAATAACTTGGGAGTTATTTGAAGTCGTCATAGTATTCGCACATTTTCTTTTTTACTCTCACAATCGAAGGTTGTTTTAAAGAAAAAATATTTAGGGGGCTGCATTTCGAAGGTTTTGCGTCGTACTGAGAAAATCTACCGCGCGGCCCAGAGATTGACGCATTTACCAGGAAGAAAGTCACGGAAACAAATTCGGAAGGCCCGGAAATATAATGCAATTTAACCGACGTCCTATGTGAAAGCATTAGTGATCTTTGAAACTTTAAACGACAATATCTCGAAAGCGAAAGTATATGTGACATGCGGCGTACTTTCTGAGAACCACAGAATTAACAGTAACTAAGTTTCGCGATGAAATTGACTCGCTCGGGTATGATGTTGAACGTATCCTGGTATCGTAGGGGTTACTTCGAGATTCTACCTCCCAGCTTCCACTGCCATTTACGTGATAAGGGCGCGTATAATCACGGCCGATGTTTGTTCAACCCTTATCCGAATTATCAACCAGACCTGTTCGATTTTACATTGGGATCAGATTGCTCCAAGCTAGTACAGCTGTTTGATTACGCACATAGACGAGACTGCGATTAATTAATTCTTCCCAAATGTTACAGTTTTATTCGCCGTATTTTTCGAATCAGTCTTTCAGTCATCAACCTTTCATTTACACATTTGTTACTTCGAATTGGCCGAGCAGCATGCCACAGTTCGAATAATTTACCTCACCAAGAAACAGAAAGAGAAGGAGATCTGACGAGTGTTACGAAATTCCGAGCATCTATTTCCTCGCTCTCTGGCTACATTCATCCCCTGAATAACAGGGTAACCGTTGAAAAAATAATAGCTAAGCAGCGCATCCGGCACGGTCGCTAAATCCGCTTTATTCATATTCAATTACGCCACCTACATTTGCGTACCGAAATAAATTCGCTCCACAAACCCGTCGCTGGAAGCAAAGGGAAACAACAATCCGTGGGGAGAGGGAAGGGGAGGTAAAAATCCATTGTGAGCACGACGTCGCATTTCCCGCGAGATCGAAACAAATCAATTTCGAATGAATCGATACACTACGCCGAGGAACGTAGCCCTCGCCGAGGAAAACGAGAGCCCTCGTTGTTTCAATTAGATTCACGTTCGCCCGGAATCGCAAATTTTCGAAAAATCAAGCCCAACGCGGAAGCAGGGGGAAACAACAATCCGAGGAGAGGTAAAAATCCATTGTAAGCACGACGTCGCATTTCCCGCGAGATCGAAGCAAATCGATTACAAACGAACCGTACGTGATCATAGCCCTCTTTTTTCAATTAGATCGCGTTCGCCCGGAATCGCTACCTTTCGGAAACTGTCTGGGCCGGGACCGCGCGGATCCCTTGAAGGGACACAAACCCGGCGGCGCGGAAGGAGAGGGAAACAACAATCCGAGGAGAGGTAGAAATCCATTGTAAGCACGACGTCGCATTTCCCGCGAGATCGAAGCAAATCGATTACAAACGAACCGTACGTGATCGTAGCCCTCTTTTTTCAATTAGATCGCGTTCGCCCGGAATCGCTACCTTTCGGAAACTGTCTCTGCCGGGACCGCGCGGATCCCTTGAAGAGACACAAACCCGACGCGGAACAAAGGGATACAACAATCCGAGATCGAAACAAATCAATTCCGAATGAACCGTCCGTGATCGCAGTCCTCTTTTCCAATTAGATCGCGTTCGCCCGGAATCGCTACCTTTCGGAAACTGTCTGTGCCGGGACCGCGCGGATCCCTTGAAGGGACACAAACCCGGCGCGGAAGCTAAGGGAAACAGCAATCCGAGATCGAAACAAATCAATTCCGAATGAACCGTTCGTGATCGTTGCCCTCGTTTTCGCAATTAGACTCGCGTTCACCAGGAATCGCTAATCTTCGAAAACTGTCCGGGGCGGGCCTTGCGGATTCCTTGAATGGACGATGTCTCATTGTCGAGTAGAGAAGGTTGGATACTCGAGGCGGCGTTAAAGGCGGTCTTCGGGGAGGAAGAAATGTTGGGATTCAATTACCGGCGAGGGGGTGAAACGACGGAGAACGGAACTTCCGGTCGCCGGGATCTTCCGGCTCGGCGTAAACCGTTCCGGCATAAAAGGAAGGGTAAAGAAAGGGGCGATAGGAGGGTCGCGTGGGTTGGGAAAGGAAGCTCGGGGGAACGGCACACGTTCCGCGGGTGTAGAGGGGGACGGGAGGGGGGTTGGAATGGAACGAGGGGGTTCGGGGTTTAGCGCGAGAAGTAGCAGAGCTAGGATAGCAGAAGGGGAAAGGTAAGAGGGGGTCGGGGGAGGTTGAAGAAAACACATAATAGGGTGGGGCGCTTTGCTGCCGCTTTTGAATCGATCCAACACCGGCTACAGCTGGGGTCTCATCCCACTGGGTTTTGGTCAGCGGTTCTCATTCTCCTCTACCCCGATTTTACCTCCACCCACTTTGCGACCGAGAGCGGCGGCATCTTCATTCATCGTCCCGAGGAAGATTATCGCGGATGTACGCGTGTGTATAGAGGAACGGAACGCGACTGCGATTGGATTTAGATTAACGCCAGCTTTAACACTGTCGAGGGACCGAAACCACCTCCCCCCCCCCCCCGGGGGAGTAAACTGGGTCGGGGGTCGGGTCTTGTACCGAGCAATGTACGTGTCAAACACGGATGAGCGAGCTTTGAGGACACTTGTTAGCCCGCCCGGCGAAAATACACACGGCCGATTATTAATTCGTTATCGTTCACTGTAGAAATCAGAGTGGCATATTATAATCTGACGCTTTATTAGCGGTATCTGCCGATAGCTGTTGACAGTCGCAACAAAAGCTAACTGCAAAATCACCACCTAATTCGCTGAACTAGAGTGTCATCCCAGCCTGGTGATAAGCTGCGATTAAACTTTCAGCCTGAACTAATAGCCAGGCCCAATTTGACTGGGCCTTTTTTGAATAATGTGATGAGAACAATTGCAATAAGCAACGTGTCGTTCTCGCTGTTCATTCGGCAAGGTCAGCGTAGTCGCGAGCTTAAATTGGACCAGGGACCCGGCGAGATCATTTATAATAAAGACTCACCGTTGTTGTTGCGCAGGATAGAACCAGGACTCGTTGCCTCGAGAGGGCTGCTGGGTTCTTCCGTGCTCGGCTCCCTCTTCACGCTGAAATGGAAACATCTATTATGTATTCAATCGAAGGGGGAGGAACGGGTGGCGGGATGGGCGGTGTAAGGGCGGCGAGGGGGACGGAGGAGAAGGCTGGAAGAGAGTGGAAATCAGCCGAAAGTAGTCCAAGATCGACACGAACCGAGTCCTCGACCCAGGGTCGTGCAGTCCTCCGAATCATTTTGTTCGCGGATGCCTCCTTATCGTATGCGGCTCTGTTTGCGCGTAGGGGAGATCCTTTGACTGCGGCCCTGGCTCGATCCAAGCAATCAGGGTTGACCCAGTTTTGAGTTCAATTTGCACCGAGAAAGCGCATTTGGCTGAAACCGGCCGAAATGGGAAACAGACGGGGTGGGGGAGGAAAAAAATCGAAGATTAATTGGTTCGGGTCTAATCGCTCGGTCTCGGGGCATAACGCGACGGGCTGTCGAACGAACGGCCATCCCGGGCGGAGAAAATAATAATGATCAATCTCATTGTTATCTTGGACCTTGAAATCAAGTTCGTAAAAATGTTTAGCGTCGAAACTGTTCCCACCCTGTATAAACAACGGAACAATACGGATCGATATATTGAAACAAGTTTCCTAAGTGCCAGCGCTGGCCATAATTTTAACGGCAACACTGAAAAACAATTCGTCCAACAACGTCACGGAGATTACAGCGACTCGCAGTGGTAATCTGACACTTTGAAGAAGATTGGAAGTATTTCAAGATTGGACCAAACGACTTGAAAATCATTTTTCTGTAGTACACTGATCGATCTAACTTCTCAAGAAACTCCAAGTCGCATGGTCGGGCTGAGAAAAGTGATCGTCTTTTTAAAAATGTCCAAATATTACTGTAACTAACTGTACGTTATTCTGATCACACTGTAGCACCACGAACGTACACAATCTTTTGATTCTAGCCTGTGTTCGTATAGCTCTTTAGAATGCGGGTTAAGGTCGAGAGCTCGTAGTAGCCAAACCGAGTTTTCCAGCCACCTTCCCTTTTTCTGCTAATTCGTGAGCGCTCTACACTCCGAACACGTGCTGATATTAAAATTGTAAAAGTGTAGAACTTCCGAGTGCTGTGCACTGGTTACCAGATTATTCGTTTCCGTTAAAAGTAGCGCGGGCAGTCATTTTGTTTCATTGATTCCGAGTTCAAATTTTCAAGTTCATTGACAGATTACTTCGGTCGATAAATCAATTTAGACAAAGATGCCGTTTACCCGACGTTGCCGCTCGAAATTGGACATTTCGTATGCAACAACCTAATAATTGCAAGACGGCCGGAGTCGTCGGATCGGAAAATTCTTCGCGCAAATATTTTCCTCGGGTGTTTGAGGTTCCTTCAAAGGCGATCGAAGGTCCATCAATAACCGATAGATCCGAGAGGATGGGACACGGATCGACACCTTCGGCATCGGGAGGGGAACTCGCTCCCTCTATGAATAGATATCCTATTTCGGAAACCGAAGTACGTATTATCGAGCGGCAAACTTTGTACCGCGACGATGACCGAAACAATCGGTCCATCGGTCGCGTTCGATAACAAACAATCATTTTTGAAATAATATACTATTTTAAATAATTTTCATTCGACGTTTAAATCGAATAAATTTTCTGTCAAATCATTTCTTATTTCAGTTACACCGTTCTTACATAGAATTCTCTGATCCAGTTCCGAGCCAACATCTTTTTCCAGTCTAACAATAAATCTGGCGCAAACTCCAGATAAACCTTGCGATGGCGACGGCGAGGAGCTAGCAACGGTTATCTTAGTTCATGCTAATAAAGCATAATAGAGGACCGTAATGAGCGATTGCTACACTTTTCAAGAGAATGTGCGAGGACAAAGAATCTTCCGCAATACAGCTGTGCCGAAAAATACGCGCGTAGAAAGGAAAAGAAATCGGCAACGTCGTAAACGCGGCTCGTCTTCCGCGGCGCTGCAATGGAAAAGAATTTCATTCGAAATCGTACAGCGAACAAACCGAGATGACACTAGAAGATAACGAAACAAATGTAGATCGATCCAATTGAGATTGAAGTGCAATTTCAACGCGTTTCAAATGAGCTATCGACTTTCGTTTCGGTACAGCTACATTACAAAACGATGAAAGGAAGGAACGCGTGACTTTTATACCGAAACCCACTTATTCAATCCCGCCTTCGTGCCCCGCACAATGTATTCAATGAAATTTCTTTATTCGCGCACCGTAAACCATGAATGGGGCTCACACTTTTCCGTTTGACAACAAGTTCGCGCGAGAATAATAAACGAAATCGGATTATCCGCGTCGGAGAAACTACAGGCTGTCTTAAAAATGTTGTACTTGAAAGAGGTGGTGCTCCAGGTGATTTGAAAAAGTTTTTTCCTTTGCGAGAATGTTCTCCGCGGCTTCGTCCAGGAGTTATTCACGAAAAACACGGACCAATCAGAGCGCGGCTACGACAGGCCCCGCTGAGCGCGACGTTGGCATTGGTCCAGCCGGGGTCCGTCCCAGCTGTCTGCGTTTTTCGTCGATAACTCCTTAACAAAGCTGCCGAGAAAATTTTCGCAAAGGGAAAGGTTACTTCGGATGACTTCAGGAATCAAGGAAGTACACAATTTTTTGGACACCGTGTATACTCGTTGTCTGATTACGATCGTTTTCATCCTGATCTGTGCCTTGTTACGACTATTATTATTAGACTGCGGATCTTTATGCATTCACAGCAAAATTAAGTAGATGTGATTTCTCCTCTACTCAAATCATTAAGGGAAGAAATAACATTCAATTTAGTTTCTGCTCCTTGCAATCGATGCAGACAATTTTTACTTTGCATAAAAATCCGGAGTCTGATTATTATCAATGTAATTTTGAATTGATCTCGTAACGAAACCGTGTGCCGACAGAAAGTGAAAGATTCTACGGGAATACGAATTTTACGCGAACATTAAACCTCCAACAGTGACAACGGAGTTAACACGCGTTTTAATCGAAAATAATTATTCGTTTCGAAAGAAATCAATCAGCAGGCCTTGGTAGCATTACGTTTCACCACTTGTATTTTTAACCCGACTGAATAAAAAGCAAGGTTGGAACGCTGGGGCGAGACGCGATGCTCTTAAAGTTTGCATTATTAAATGACATCCGTACAATTGCATTCAGTGTTGGAAACGCGAGCACTGTACGAACAAACCTTCTTAGAATGTCTATTCTTAGAGGACGCTTACGTTGTCGAAAGTGTACTAGAAAAATCAAAATCAAAATTTCTCTACGGTACACGTAATTATTTCCTTTCAAACATGTCGCAATTCCGGGATATACTTCAGCCTTAGACCATGTACAGTGTGTCCCAAGATTGTTGTACTTGATAGTGGTGATTGCTGAGGTGATTTGAAAAAGTTTTTCCCTTTGCGAAAATCTTCTGCGCGGCTTTTTTTTCGAGTTATTAACGAAAAAACACGGACCAATCGGAGCACGGTTGACGCCCACTCCGCGACAAGTCTCCTGTAGTCGCGTTCTGATTGGTCCGCGTTTTTCTTTAATAACTCGCTAACAAAACCGCTAAAAACATTTTCGCAAAAGAAAAAGTGATTGTAAATAATCTTTCAAGGAAGTACGACATTTTTGGGCGCAGTGAAACCAAGATAACGGGAAGAAGTGGCCACAACTGACGTCACAGGATAATTAAAAAGGAAATTTCAAAAGAGAATGCAGCAAAACTTTAATCATCATACTTTATGGTATGAAACTGCAAACACTAATCATATATCTCTAAATTCAATAATGAATTTCGTTACTTCCATAACCTATTAGAAATTATTTATTATTATATTTGAACAATTTGATTGCAATAAAAGATTATTCGATTTAAACGCCAAATGAAAAGGAACTTTTTAAACGATCATTCGTTATCCCATTTCAAAGGAAATACTACATGAATTTTCAAATTCGATTTTCGTGAAAATCAAAGCGTCAAGCAAAAAAAAATGTTATTTCTGTTTTCCAACCGGTTTGTACATAAAGGATCACCGCCCGTCTGCTGGTACCATGATTTCGAACAAGAGCAAGCGCAACAAAGAAAATCTTGAATTAAAACAAATTGCAAATAAATTGAAATCTCGTTCAGACTTACGACCATTTTTCTCGCGGATTAGTACGAGTATGTCCCACTTTCAAAAAATATACACTTCCTGTAGATCCGCCCGCTCTCCAACCAAATATTGTAAACATTATCGTTTAGGAATACGTTTAGGAACGCCCGCGTAAGAGAGCAGCATTCGATAGAAGAGCACTCACTCTCACTTGCGGTACAACAACTGTTGAACGATTCTTACTAGGTTTATTCCAACGTAACGTCATCGGGATTCAAATTGAGCGCCCTGTAACCGTCATCGTGTGATTTCTGATCCTTACCTGATGAAAGTCGAGTCTGCTGAAGGACTGGAGGGTCTTGGTGAGGAACTCGCGGTGGAGGCGGTATTGGTTTCCTCCACGTCCATCATCATTCATACCGACGATGACGGATCAGTTCGAACGTTAAAAGTAACGAAGAATTATTTGAACAACGAGAATGAGAACGGAAGGAATGGCGAGTGGAGGTCCGTTGATTTGTCTGGCCCGCCGGCCCTCACGACGACCAATTCCACGGGGACAGAAACCATAAAGTATGGGGAATCTTGACAAAGGGGTTGGGGGTTGATTTCGTGCGCCCGTCCACGAGCGCGGACTAACGGAAAACAACTGACAGCCGACCTTACCCCCACCATTCACAACCATCGCGAGGCGCCTGGAAACCTGCGCCGCCGACACCTGCCGCACAACAAAATTGCCATGGCGCAGGCGCTGCGCTGTCAAATCGCCACTAGAACCGCAACCGTTCGAACACCACGCGATTAATCAAATACTAGAGTAAACGTACCTATCACTGCGGCTGTACGTTTTACTGTGGTCTCTCTTCCCAATAAGATCAACGTGAAAATAAATATTTTCTCCTGAATCAATTTGTACAATTCGATGAGAACGTACACTCCCTTATTCAAATTTCTTATTCAGTCTCCAACATTTATTCAAATAGTATATGTATATATTTAATTTTGCATTCAAATATTATCGTATAGTAGCTACATCTAATCGAAATAAAACAATCAAATCGAACTGGAAGCTCTTTAATTACCATTTTGTTGGAGATAAGCAAGTGTCCGCTGATTTATGGACGGGAATGTATTCTCGTTGGCGAGGCAAACAAAATTGTCGACCATTCTCATATTTTTATATAATCCCAGGATTTGAAAAAAACTTTCTTCTATCTAGATCACACAGCAAAGGACTGTTGTTTGCAGGATTGTACATTATTTTTTACTTTAGAAGTTAGATATACCTACTTTGATACAATGAAAATACAAAAAGAAACTTTGCCTGCCTTTCTAATAAAAAAAATCAGACCCTCAGCATTATGTACATCAGAAAGCGAAGGTGGGGCCCATTACTGAGGTAGAAAAATTACTAGGAATGTCCCTAATACTGCGGTGTGAATTGCAACTACGATGAGAATCGAGCTTCACTTCACAGTCTTACATTTCAGGTTAGGTACCTATTCGATTCTATATAAATAGATAAAGAGTATTATGGATAAAATAAGATGTGGCAAAAATTAAATCGAAAAGTAATGAAAAAAAGGAAGAAGAATTGAGAACGACAAAGGAGAAAGGAGGATGTCTTCCCCTTCTACAACGCAACAGGAAATTAAAGAAATAACTCTTTTGTTACGAGTTACACGTTTCTATTTCTTTTTTTTTAAACATCTGACACAGTCTTTTCTTTTGTGGAATGATAATGTCGAGCGAATGTTTCGCCTACAAGTAACGGAAAGACCAGCGTTGCTTCTCCGCAAATCTAGAGTATTGATAGTAGTGATTGGATGTTTGATATACTTGAAAAATATCATTTCAATGGAAGCATACACTTACTTTTACTGGTTTCGCGTCAACTCGAATTTTTCCCCATGAAACAGCTTCGTCCGGACGAGCACCGCTATCGCTTCCATCAAACTCTGACGATGTATTTAGAAATACAGCATAATCAGCACCATTCCTCTAAAATCAAATTTATTTTCAACCGACTGATTATAATCTTTTTATTTTGATTTTCGTATTACCATTAAATTCGCGTTAGAGATATGATGTTTTACAACGCCGCCGCCTATAACAATCATTCCGCTCTTGACTGCCTTCATAGCCATTGTGTTTAGTCGTCTTAAATCTGAAATAGAATTATAAAGATGTAACATATCTTCTTTCTCGACTAGAGTATAAGAAAAATAAAATTTCGTGTAATACCTGATAATATGTCTATCACTAAGCCTGGATTTCTGAAAGAATGAAAGTACATCATATCGCCAAGGCTTCCATCTGTTAGAGCTGGACTAAAAACAGGAATTTTATTTTTTGCAGCCCAATAATAAATCGAAGCTTCGTTATTAATTTCTTCTCCCAATCTGGCTATCACTTTGGACGGTGTCCAAAGGGTACCCTAGAAATGAAATTATAAATTAATCAATGTCGACGAAATAGATACCTGCCTTCTTACTTTTAAATATGTACTTTCTCTTTTTGTTCAGTTAGCATTGCATCTAATTTAGGCGTGACCCAGTCCTCGAACAAACAATAATTATCATTAGGAACTAATAAATTCCCTATTCTATTAATACCACGTTCTCTAAGATGTTTCCCATCTAAGTTAAAATCTCCGATGTATGTTGGTGCCAAACATTTGATTAAATCTTCTTCTACACCACCTGCTGTAGTAACAATGCAGTCGACCTATAAGATAGAAATCATTTTAAACTGTAAACTATCATTTTTTATCTATACTGTATAATATCTATACTGACCATTTTATGTTGTACAAGAAACCTTATAGTATCTCGAATTCCACAAGAAGCCATATTAGACGTGTACCCTAAAAATATAGTACACGGTGACTTTCTTCTTATAAATTCGTCATCCTCTAAATTATCGATTTCCTCATCTTTAAGAGGAATATTTCGAGCGTTTATCATTCGCTGAATTTCGTCTACTGCTAATCCAAAATTTCTCGCTTGAAATCCAGAAGTTTTATACGATTGAAGTAAAGCATGATAGTCGATTCCTTTATTCCAATCGTAGCCTAGAAAAAAAAACAATTATTTTCGAAACTCTCGGCTTTCAGTTACATAGTTTATTGTTACATATAAACAAATAGAAACCTTTTACTGTAGGTGTTCCTACTGGAAGTTCGGAACTATGAACTAATACAGCATTCCTTACAATTTCCGGAATATCATCCTGTGAATTTTCGTTGACACCATTCATTTTTAGCATAATCTTATTTGAACTCTTCTTAATTTTTTATGTTGCACTGTAAGTACATGCGGTACGTTTTCACACAGTGTTTACAAACAGGATAACCTAAAATGTAAATCTTCGGTTTATTACTGTTTGAGATACTGATAAAGTACACATTGTTAAGAATAATTATAATAGGTAACTATTACGTTGTTTACTACACGCACATTGTATAATTATATCATATTCCTGCGTATGATATATTTAGCGGTACGACTCGACTGTATAATTGTGTAGCGATTTCATGAATGAAAACAGAGCATGAAATTTATGAAGTATGTTGTGAAAATTAGTTTCTCATGTAGCGATGGAAATGATCATTTTACATTAAAATCCGTTTATACTCTATACAAATTAAATGTAAGTGCCCTGTGCAACATTCAATTCTTCATAAAATCGATCATTTGGGTGAGAAAATCGATTCTTCGGAATTTGGTTGAGAAGATCGATCTTTTGTATCGATTCTTTACACTTCGGTCTTTTGAGAGAATCGATTCTTTGCCGAAGAATCAGTGTGAAAGAATAGACTTTTTCACTCTTGTTGTATTTCTACTGATCTCTACTCTTTGTTTGCAATTTCATTATTATTATTTTACATGTTCAATTCTATACTTTTGAAAAGTTCTATCATCTCTGCGACATGATTGGCTATCAACAGTCAACCAATCCGAGTAACGCAATCCCATGAGTTATTCGCGGTGTCGTAGCAGTAGGATATCCCCACTCTTCTGAATATGAATTCAAAAGAACAACGGCAGCTTTGCATGTACTGCCTCCTCTGACAACGGTTAATTGTGGTTTTTTAAAACTTATTGTGTATACGTTTTCTACATCGTAAGTATAGAAATAAAGGTCGATTTAT